>JAUZND010005261.1:0-11284 GCA_034780555.1 Coelogynopora nodosa
ACTACTGCATATTCACCAAAATAGAGATATAGACATTGAAAAGGTGATGCATGATTTTGATGCAAGTGGAGAGAGGCACATTGTAACTCTTTTGTAATTTTAAAAAAAACAATATATTTACAAACTATCTGTCTGAATACTAAATTTTAGGTTAATTTGTGTGTACATTACCTATTTTAAACTATTTATTGTTATTCACCAAAATAGAGATATAGACATTGAAAAGACGAGTTCTACTGTACTTATTGTATTTAATTTGACATAACTATCTCAGTATACTTTTTACTGACTATAGACAGCTTACAACAGACTTACAACTTAATAAAATTTACAAAAAAATAATCATGGCACCTTTTAGAAGGCGCGATTTTGACATACAATCACTAAAAAATTTCAGGGGGGTTCGCCTCTATGGTTTGTGCGTACATTTTTTAAAAGTCTGCGGGCGGGCCTGCTATCTGAATATAAACCTCACTGCTTCTTATTGGCTAAAGAGAAATAGGTATTTATATAAGTTTATATTTAATTAATAAAATATGCTAGGTGTTCACACATTACCACACTTGTTTGTTTTATCTATTGAATATTTATCTCAAATTCCTACTCTGATTTAGTGCTGTTTTGAACTATAAAACAGAGATTGTATTAATTTAATTGCTTTCAATTTATCTTTGTGCTAACATGATGAAAAGAGTCAGGTCACAAAATTTTTCTCAATAAAAAACTAATGTTTTACTTGGATTAATGACAAAAGAAATGGTAGATATAATTAAATGTAAAGAAAGTAATGGAAGAACTCTCAAAAGAAAAGCTGAATTTTGGAAGAAATTAACTAGTGATTTTAATTCTTCTGGAGATATTTGCAAAAGAGAAACAGAAACACTAAGAAATCTATGGAAACTAATTAAGACTTCCACTAAAAAAAGGATGCTGTTGAAATGAGAAATTAGGAAAATGGGTGGTGGTTTACTGCCTAACAACATACAGTTATCTCCAGTAAGTCAATGTGTTGTTAGTATTTTGCCTACTTAGCAGTTAAATGCACTACTCCCTAGTCAATTTGAATCCGACAAAGTAGCAAATTCCAGCATAAAGGAAAATGAAAACTCAAGACATATTGGAAGCTTTCATGAGAAACATGGGTCTTGTGGAAAGTGAATATATCAATAAGCAAACTGATAATTCAGAAAAAGTGAACAAGAGAAGATGACAAATACAGGAAGACTCTGAAAAAAGAGGCAAATGAGCTTATTTCATGGAAGTCTGTTGAATATGGCAAAAAAGGAACATTCTAAGAAGATGCAGGTATTGAATTTAAAGAAGCAATATCATCTTAAGAATATTCACAACTTGGATAATTAAGCTGTTGATTGATATGTACTCTTTGATTGAACTTGATTTCATAACTTGATAACTAATTTCATTACTTGATTTGATTTTTTTTACTGATTAATTTAATGTTTTATATAAATGTATACAGTTTCTTTATACCATTATTAGTATTATTACCATATATGTAACCAGAATGATTATCAATTTACTAAAAATATTTATTGTTAATTTTAATAAATCCTTATTTTTTATTGCAATTATTATATCAAAGTATATTCTAATCACTAATGTCTATGACTATGTTAAACCTGCCAGGTAGCAGGTTAAAGTACAAATGGAAAATATTGCCTAATTTAGCACAGTATTAACTTAATCTTGTCCTTGATTGGAGCAATACACTTTGGTTGTGAGTGCACTGTTCACATGTGAGTCTTTTAAGAAACATGCATGAACATATTTAGATAAAATGTTCAAAAGAGTCTTTTGATAAACATATTTATATTTAGATAAAATAAGGTATTTATAGATAAAACTTAGATGGTCACATCTATATCCCATGGAATCCCGTGGAATATAGCCCAAACTCCAAAGTCTATGTCCCACAGATTCCGTAGGACTATATAAATTATACAGAAAATATATGTTGACAATTCTAATTAATAAATGTTTACACAGACCTGCAAACCTTTTTTTATTGGTATATGCATTATTTAAAAGCACCCCACTCCCTGAACTGAATAATGCAATTTTTTTATGTTAATTTAGTTAATTTTTATTAATTGCCATTGGAATTATCAACATATATTTTCTGTATAATTTATATAGTCTTACGGAATCCGTGGGACATAGACTTTGGGCTATATCACATGGCTGGGCCATGGGATTCTGTGGGATATAGACACTGCAAACTTAGAAGTTAGATATTATTATTGTCATAGTCATAGAGAATATATAGTCAATAGAGTCTTTTGACAACAGATGCATATATAATTAGATAAAACACAGAGTCTTTCAACAAACACATATGACACATGCATATTTAGATTAAAAAAACTGAGTCTTCTGACAAACACATGTGTATTTTGGGCCCGTATTTTGACTAAACAGTCTTTTGATAAAACTGTATATTTTGATAATCATAAAACACATGTTAAACTTGATAAACGTTTGTGTTTTAAGCCAATAAACAGTGTGTTTTACAAGGAACATGAGTATTTAATTTTGACCTCTCTCGGCCACCTTAAATAACATACAAAATCAATTCATTTTTAGACATAAAAAACTTAAATCTATTTTTATTTAACATACAAACATGCAATGAATCAATTTCATTTCGTTATATATTATAGTATTTAATTATTAACTATTTAGTAATTACCTTCATAGTAAGAGAATTCAGGTCAATATTCGGCTAAAATTAATTCTACAATAATTGTCGGGGTGACGTTTTGTCGTATCTTTAAATGGAAATTCTACATGTAATAAAGAAGAAGGGATTTAGGTGATATCTAAATAGAAAAGCTTCAACAAAAACTTGACATATTTCAAAAGATAATAAATAAATATTTAACGCCTGAATCATATTTATTATTTAATTGTTTCTAAAGCAAACTATATACATGTTACCAATAATTGTTTACCTGTTAGCCAGTTGACAATTAAATACATATTTATCCCTTTTATTTTCAATTAATTTAAATTTAAAAATAATTTTAAGCCTGAACTAATTATCTCAATTAAAACAAATTGAACAATTGTTCAAGTTCAAGTTTGGTGCCATCTCCTGCGAAGAAGTTCGGCTGTCATGGTTCTCCATCGTTCACTGTTCTGCAACATCCGCACACATTCTTTATACGTTGATCCGTAGATTGCTGTGATGTTTCTCGCTCACGTATTCCGCTGCCGGCCTCTTCTCCTCATGCCCTCGATCCAACCTTCTATCAGTCGACATTGCTTTCCATTGGCCCTGATGATATGTCCAAAGTATTCCAGCTTTCGCTTTTGAATGGTACAAAGAAGCGACATTTTTTCTTGTACCCTATTCAGAACTTCTACATTAGTTATCCGATTCTAATATGAGATTCGGAGCATTCTTCTGTAGATCCAGAGCTCAAAAGCATTGATCTCATCTTCTAAGCTCTTGTCCAGGGTCCACGATACCGAAGCATATAACAGGGTTGACAGTACATAATATCTCATCACTCTTTTGCGTAGTTTAAGATTTAAAATTATTGATGTAAGTACATCCTTTAGCTTGAAGAATATATTCCGCGCAATCTCGATGCGACTTATTACTTCACATTCTGAACGTCCGTTGTCTGTTAACCATTGACCCAAATACTTAAAGTTTTTCACTTGTTCAAGAGCTTGACCATTCACGTAAATCGACACATATGGTGTGTCATCTCGACATATAACCATTGTCTTGGTCTTCTTTATGTTCATGTGTAATCCATTACGTTCGCTTTATTGTCTTAGAACATCAACAATATTCTGCACTGCATTCTCCGAAACTGCTATTAGTGCTGTGTCATCAGCATAGCGGAGGTTGTTTGTATTCACTCCTCCAATGAAGCAACCTGGTAAATCAATGCTTTCTCTAAATATCTTTTCTGTACGTAT
Organism: Coelogynopora nodosa; assembly: GCA_034780555.1. Taxonomy (NCBI): domain Eukaryota; kingdom Metazoa; phylum Platyhelminthes; order Proseriata; family Coelogynoporidae; genus Coelogynopora; species Coelogynopora nodosa. The sequence continues at coordinate 3,955 of JAUZND010005261.1, forward strand.
ATAGGTTGAACAGTTTTGGGAATAACACACACCGCCTTTGCCGAACGCCTCTCTTGATAGGGATCATGCCTGAGATACACCATCGCTTTATAGTCTGACAGATGTCGTCTGCCACCAGTATAAATTTGCAATAAATCTTTCATCATTTGTATCAATGTCTAGGTGATTAAGGCATTGCATTATACGAGAGTGGTAATTTACGATCAAACGCTTTTTGGTAAAACAGATATAGACGGGTTTGTGAACTTCCAAATAGCGCTCCAAAACTATGCGCCGCAGATTGAAAATACCTTCACGCATACCTATTTCTGGGCGGAATGTAGATTGACTCTCACTAATTTCTTCTTCGATTTTCTTGTCGTTACGGTTTAGAATTATTCGCAATAATAATTTCATAACGTTACTAATAAGGCTTTGGGCTTCTTCGATAGAGTGATAAAAACGGATTGAATTAAGTCATCTGGAATAAAACCCGTGCAGTAGATCTTGTTGCAAATCTCCGTGAGTGTATTTAATGACGTTTCATCTATGGAGCCTTCAATGACTCAGAAGATATTTCGTCTACTTCAGCTGCCTTACCTAACTTACTCTTTTTTGTTGCTGCTGAAATTTCTGCTCGATTGATAACTGGACTATTGTGGTCTTCATACAGTGGTGGGGTCTCCCGGGAGTTGTCATCATAGAGCTCGCTGATGTATTCGACCTATCTTTTTTCTATCGCTGTTTTCTCGAATAGTAGTTCTCCGTTGTTGTTTCTGATACATCCACTATTGTTTTTAATGTTTTTATTACGGTCTGTTAAATCTTTCACCTTTTCAAGTAATTGTCTCGATTTATGATGTCTCGCCATATGCTCAATTTCTTTACATTGATCTGCATACCATTTCTCTTTGGTTCTTTTACAGTTTTTCTTAATTTCACAATCCAGTCTTGTATATTCAGCTATTATTCTTAATTTTTCTTCTCTCATCCATCAAATTCAGAATGTTTGTCAGTCATCTACTGTATACTTGCTTCTTCACCATTTTCTTCTTACGCATTACCTCTTCTATAGCTTGTTTGATACCGGTTTTTATGCATCTCCATTGTTTATCCAGCTTGAATTCGTTAGTGTCATGTTGAATATGTTTCTCTACCATGAGCTTTTCATATTTATTCTGTACTTCTGTGCAGTATCTATGCCGGATATCATTATCCTTCAGCATATCAAGTGTAGGTTTTTGTTGGCGTGTAGACAGTGAGCTCTTTTTCAGATTTATATGGATTTTCATGACAACAGGGTTATGATCAGACTTTATATCAGCTCCTGGGTAACCAAAGACGTTCTTAACACAATTTTTGAACTTATCGCTAATCGTGATGTAATCAATCTGATTCCTGTATATATCATCAGGGCTTTTCCAGTTGTATATTCTTTTGAGATGTTGCTTAAGTAATGTATTGGTGATGACTAACTTGTTATCCTCTCAAAACGATATGAACCGTTAACCTCTTTCATTTCGAGTGCCTAAGTCATAAGCTCCGACTACCATCCCATTTCTCTCGTCACCAACTTTGACATCCCTAATAATTACATCATCACTTTTCACTTGATTCATTTCTTTCTGGATGTCTTCATAGAATTCTTCAACTCCTTGGTCGTCGTGATCACCTGTTGGTGCGTAAACCTGTATACAAACTATATTGAATGGTCTTGCGTGGAATTTGACCATAATTACTCTGTCTGATATGAGGAGATATCCAAGAAGTGCTCTGGATATGTTTTTCATAATCATTATGCCTACCTCCCTTCTCGTGTTTCTGACCTCCTGAACAAATCAAGGAGTAATCGTTTTTATCCATTCTTCCTGAGTCTGTCCAACGTACTTACGCCAATCCTAAGATGTCGATTTTCATTCTTTCCATCTCTTGTATGCAGTTGTCTAGCTTGCCAACTTGATAAAGTGTTCTGACATTTCATGTCCCAATCTTCAGACAAACTTTTCTTGTCTTCAACGTATTTCCTTGAGAATTCATGACTAACTATAGGATGTACTCGGTGAGATCCTTGACTCGTCCGAGGGGAATAGCCAGTATTCCGTTTTGTTGGAAATTGCCCTAAAGGTGATCCCGCACCCAAAAGAAATTGAATCAATATGATAATCTTCTGCATATACAATAAAGTGTATTTTGTGCGATATTGTGCTGCAGTTAACTTTCCCAAGTACGTTCAAGCAAATGACAGTGCAATCAATTAAATAAAATACTTATAAAGCACAATTCAGAACTGCAAACAAGCCCTTACCTAAGATTTTGTGCTGTGGTTGGGTTGGGTCAGGCGGGATCCCCGTAAGAGAAACCAAAGCCCCCGCAAATACGAGGCAACTGCCACGGGGTCCTCCGCCAATACAACCAAGGGAAGCCTCCCCATCCCGAACACTCGCAGCCAAAGGCCAAGGTGCGCCGGACACTCCTGAAGCCAATGGTCCAGAGTATCCTCCTCCTCCTCGTAATGAGGACATGTAGGTGGAGCCCTCGCGTCCATGCCGGCTCGGTACGTCGCCAACTCCCGGCAATGTCTACTCCGGAGCTGCGCTATCATCGTCCCAGTGCGCTTGGGGTAAGCCCGCCGGTCGTGGCGTGCCGGTGAACATGCGGGGAGTGCGCTTATGGGACAACCTGGGGTCAACGACTGCCCTTCTAATGAGAGACCTGGCCGCTCTTAAAGTCCACGGGGAAGGGTCTTGCGACCATCTTCATTCCCATCATCAATCCCTGTCCGCTGCTTCATTGCTATGAATTCCGCAGTATTCATGTGGGATCCACTGGAAGACCACGTGACATCTACGCGCATCAAAGAAGATCTCATTGGACCCATATCTGGGTTACAGAAGACGTCCCGCTGCTCAAAGCAGTCAAGGCGGACTTACTATTCGAGAAGATCAAATACCGATTGCCCCGACTTTCAGTCTCAAGCCATCTCACTGCTAATCCCATGGCGCCCACCTCCGTCTCAAAGGACGAAGTGAACTCCGCACCCCTTAACCGCCGGGTTACCACAATGGTCAGATTTTCATCTAACTTACTCTCTCTCTCTATTCTCTGGCGCTTTGGTTGTCGCGGGCCCTAAAGCCGATGCGCCCCAGGAACTCAAGCACTTTCTCGGGTTCATTGTTGATTGATTCGTTGTATGGAGGTCTTCCCATGGTCTCGTACCGTTCTCTATCATAGAGTGGGCAATTGAAGAGGATGTGGGCTGTGTTTTCAGGCATGAGATAGTGTGTGCAGTTGGGATTGGTTTCTTTCCCGATGCTGTGGAAGAACGCTCTGGATGAGGTCAGTCTCCCAACTCTGACTTGGTTGATGGTGACTGCTTCTTCATGACTGAGATTGTTGATGAACTCTTTTTTAGCAGGATTGGAGTCACAGTGTTCACGGCCCCAGGTACTGCCGAAGTCTTGGTGTTGGCTGTTGTATCGGTACAGTACTCGAAAACCTTAATAGTCTCTGGTACGGTATATTCACTGGAAAATCAAATTATTAATCGATTATTTAGTAAAATTTCATTTAATAATTAACCAATTACATTTTGTAACCAATTACAATAATTACAATTAATAATTACCAATCTTCTTTGGTTTAAAACGAGTAAAAGTTATTTTCAGTATTAACCAACCATTCTAGAGGGATTTTATTTCCTGGTTTGTAAATATAGTTGTCGTCAAAACCGTTAAAGTTTCTGTTAAAATTTTAATTCGTTTTCTATTTATTTTCCCGCTATACAATCTGATTTGTTTAAGATAAAACCTGGTACAATATGTAAGTCAAGATTATTTCAGCAGCAAAACATTTTAAGTGATTCTAGTTATAGGCATAAATGAGAATATTACCCAAAAAATAGGGAAGGCTGAATAACATCGAATTGGAATAAAATCGATGAAAGAAATAAAAAACAGAAAACTCGAATAACATCGAACCGAAATAACATGGAATTGGAATAACATCGAATCGGAATAACATATAACCGGAATAACATCGAAAATACATTACGAGATACAGTGACCAATCAGAGATATCTGTTTATTGCGCACAAGCCAATAAAAATATAGGAGGTGTTATTTCGATTCGATGTTGTTCCAGTCTGTAATTTTGTGGTCGATGATATTCCGGTTCGATGTTATTCCGATTGGATGTTATTCCTGTTCGATGCTTTTCCTATTCGAAGTTATTCAGTCTTCCCAAAAAATATTAGGGTGCAAGGCGCCTTAGGGTTTATCAGGGAATCCTACATAATTGGCTGTATCAGAAACCATAACATCTCTGCCAAATAATTTTTTAATACAGGAAATCAGCTTCCTCAGTGATTTCATTTTAAAGTTCGTAATTAGGCACTGACAAAAAGTGTATAGAATTTGCTCAGTCAAAAATAATATTATTCAACAGTTTTTGTTCGTAGCTTAGATCTTTTTCTTTAGCTAATAGAATATCATTTTCCGCAAAACCCCTTTCTTCGTATTCCGTTGCATTGAATGGTTTAATTCCAACATCCACATTATGACATCTATCAGAATTATTAGGAATACATTTTTGTCCATAGCTTAGATCCTTTTCTTTATCTAATAGAATATTACTTTCCGCGAAACCTTTTCCTTCGGATTCCCTTGCTTTGAATGGTTTAATTCCGCTACCTACATTTTGACCTCTATCAGAATTATTAGAACTACTTTTTTGTGCGTAGCTTAGTTCTTTTTCTTTAGCTAATGGAATATCCCTTTCTGCAAAACCCCTTTCTTCGTATTCCGTTGCACTGAATGGTTTAATTCCAACATCCACATTATGACCTTTATCAGAATTATTAGAACTACTTTTTTGTGCGTAGCTTAGTTCTTTTTCTTTAGCTAATAGAATATCACTATCCGCAAAACCCTTTTCTTCATATTCCGTTGCATTGAATAGTTTAATTCCAACATCCACATTATGACCTCTATCATAATTATTAGAAATACTTTGTTGTCCATAGCTTAGTTCTTTTTCTTTAGCTAATAGAATATCACTTTCCGCGAAACCCCTTCCTTCGGATACTGTTGTATTGAATGATTTAATTCCGCCACCCATATTTTGACCTCTATCAGAATTATTAGAAATAGTTTTTTGTCCGTAGCTTAGTTCTTTTTCTTTAGCTAATAGTATATCCAATTCCTCTTCTAATCCAATTCTTTTGGATTCCGTTGCATTAAATGGTTTAAATTCGCCACCCACATTTTGACCTCTGTCAGAATTATTAGAAATCATTATTTGCTCTGATTTTTCCGAGCTTAGTTCTTTTTCTTTAGCTAATAGAATATCACTTTCCGCAAAACCCCTTTCTTCGTATTCCGTTGCATTGAATGGTTTAAATTCGCCACCCACATTTTGACCCCTATCAGAATTATTAGACATAACTATTTGCTCTGATTTTGCCGAGCTTAGTTCTTTGTCTTTATCTAATAGACTACTTTCCGCAAAACCTTTTCCTTTGGATTCCGTTGCACTGAATGTTTTAATTCCAACATTCACATTTCGACCTCTATCAGAATTTTTAGAAATCATTATTTGTTCTGATTGTCCATAGCTTAGTTCTTTGTCTTTATCTAATAGACTACTTTCCGCAAAACCTTTTCCTTCGGATACTGTTGCATTGAATGGTTTAATAATAGCATCCAGGATTTGACCTCTATCAGAATTACAAGAAATCCTTATTTCTTCAGTGTGTCCCGAGCTTAGTTCTTTTTCTTTAGCTAATAAAGCATCACTTTTCGGGAAACCTTTTTTTTCGGACTCCGGTGCATTGAAATGTTCTAAACCAACATCCTCATTTCGAGCTTTATCAAAAATTTTAGAAAATATTATTTGTTGTGGATGTTCATAGCTTAGTTCTTTAGACTTCTCTGAATTTAAAATTCCAATAGAAGCCTGTACAACTCGATCTCTAGCTGAAATAGAAGATACCATCATTTGTTCTGGTTTTATCAAACCTGGTTCGTTTGATATAGATATAAGAACGTGATCTGTATCAAATTCTTCTCTTTTCATCTTTTTTGTAAGGATATCTTCGTCAGAAGGCATTATAATTCGATCTCTATCGGAATCACTTCTAACTTGTCCCGAGTATTTTAAGCCGGATGATTGATGCATTAATGCATTTTGACGTTTTTCGAAATCACCAGAAACTATTATTTCCTCCTGTTGTCCCATAACAACATTTTCAATAGATATTGAAATATTATCCTCTGCATAAAAATCACCAGAAAAAATTCCAGAAGTAGACGCTAAAAAATCCAAAAAATTTCGCTGATTTTCATACTTTAAGTCTGTAATATCCTCCATGTTTGGTTTTGAATAAAGAGTGACGGAGGCCCGACACGAATATCTTTTACGAGCAGCATATATTGGAAACTTCCGTTTTAATAAACGGTTACATCGTTTAATAGCCGGTATTGCTGGCCCAAGAACACGTATAATGGCATACCGAACCCACTTGGAAGCATTTATTCGTTTATTTAAAACTCGTTTAGTTAAAATAACCTGACATTTTGTTTCAATGCAAGCCGAATATACGCGTGAATCATTGATGAACACCGTTAAAGCTTCCTTATCAGCCGGGACAGCATATTCACAAATAGTACCTTTTGTGGACGCCATAGGACTTGTAAATACTTCTAACTATAGTTTCTTATTAGTTTTGTAGTTCATGAACAAGTATGTTATAGAAATAGTCTAATTTTCATTCTTATCAGTGAAAGTAAAATAGGATATATATTGTTTATCTCTGATCTTAAATCCGTGTATAAGGTAATTCATGAGCAGAATTCTTTAACAATTTTAAATCACAACAGAGTGTATTATCGATTATTTCAACTGATTATTTCAATATATTTGTAGTTTTTTGACTTTGGGTGGCATTTTAGTCACACACAATTGTATTAAATTATGTAGAGCGTAAAGAAACATCTTTGTTTTACGAAAAACTTTTATTTATTCATTAGGCTCATAATATAATACAATGCATACATTATATATATATTATGTGCATTATGTTGGGTTATATTTAAAATGTTTCGCATCTCAAATAAAACAAGTTTTAACCCTTCATAATCATTTGAATTATCGGAATAACACAATATATTAAAAACATTATGCACCCTATGACTATGTCATATATATTATTTATTTTTGTTTTATACTCCCTAGGGAGTATAAAATCTTTTTATTTCCCTCAAATTTCTTTTTATTTACCGCAATTATATTTGAAAATTTTAAGGGAAATAAAATTAATTTTATTTCCCTACTTTTTACAAAAAAATCAATTAAT
>JAUZND010005262.1:0-11282 GCA_034780555.1 Coelogynopora nodosa
GCAGTTTTTCGGTTGTGAATGGTTGGAGACATCGTTCACAAAATTTGTTTGCGTGAGCCCGTACTGAATTGGCCTTTTTCTTGCGGAATCCGAGTAATCGGTTCAAATTTACTATAATGAGCTGAATCTTTAAGCTCAAATATATTGATCACCTTCTCCGGCGTTTGCGATAATTTTTTTTTAGCTGTGTCTTCACCGTCTGATCTCTAGGATCGGTTGCACTTTACACTCACTCATCTCGAGTAGAAGCAAATAGCTGAGATATTGTAAAATCAATCAGCGGAGAAGCAGTCTCGAAAACGTTAATGGGTTGCATATACTCAACCTCTGGAATGAATCGTATATATTGCGTCCTCCCACGTCGACTGCGTTGTGGCACTCTACTGCAAATGCAGTTGTATACTTCCTCAGGAATAATAGGGATCTTCTGTGCATTTCAGCATTTAAAGAGAATTAAAATGTAAACTACACTGTCCACATTCAAATATGTTCATAGACGTTGATGAAGAAGACGTTATTTGTCGAGATGTGCACGGATTTTGACCATCGTTAACAATATCACTTGTGTCGGTAATGTTATCGCTTACATCGTGCAATTTTTTGATGGCAAGATCAATCACATCAGGATAGAGAGAGGCCTACAATTTATCGATGACATCTGGTCCGGGTTCCGCGTTGCTTGTGTAGAGGGGAAGATCGATAACATCATCTTTTAATACTGTATTAGCTGGTTCAGATAACAACCATGCCAAAAACTCGGACTCGGAATTCGTCTAATCAGCCCACAATTGATCAATCTCCTCTGGCTCAGATGCTGCAATGTGTGCTTTGGGTTCAGAGTGAGTTGAGTTAAAATTCAACAGATTTTGATCAAACTAAATAAGAGTAGTATTTGTATAATGAAGCGAAGACGATATGGACAACGATCTGTTGACAAGGTTGTTGGTAGTGTTGGAATATATTGTGCCACCCTGCACAGTGATAGAATTTCATCCTCTTGGAGAATTCTTCCTCGACATCTTTTCTTCCTCCACCTCTGACATATCACTGTTTTTCTCTTCCACCACCTCTGTCATATCACTATTTTCTCCTCCTCCTCTTGACTGTCCTCCTCACTGCTTGAAATATCGGCAATATTTCTGAATTTATTCGAAAATCCTTATAAGGAATTCATCATTACATAAAAACATTAAAAAGTCACGAATTAAATTAATTCCAAATGGAGTAGTTTAAGTAGCAACAAAGTAGTAACAAAGTAGCAGTACATAAAGTAGTGGTAATGTAGCAGTAAATTGATACCTGTAGAACACTGCGCACAAATACGACCGTTGACGGCAAGAGCTTGGAGCAGAATGAATTTAAGCTGCGAAAGCTTCTCTATTTATACATTTTCAGCTCAGAAAATGAGGGGGTTAGCGGGGTACGGGTTAGGGGTTGTAAAGGGGTAGGTGGTAGGGGGGCGGTAGGGGAGGTAGGGCTGGTGAAAGGTCACGAAAGGAGGTCGAATCCACTCTTCCTATACTACTATTATGCATAAAAGATAATATTTATTATTTCCATTATTTTGATTACAAATTATTTGTACGAAGTATTGTTATTTTATCACCTTTTTCAAATGCATATGTCATTTATAACCTCAAACATATATGATCTTTTTCACAGGCGAGAGCCATGATTTGTTGTTGCATCAGCCTCCTACAAAAAGTAAGTTGATTGGTTGTCCCGATTGTTTAATCTCTACAATATTTTATCTCTACTATTTGTTTAACTTTATTACACAAAGGAGGGGGTGATTTGGATCCTACACTTTAAAATAATAGCGTATATTTTATCAGTTGTGATTTATTAATTACCTATATACTTTTTCAACTTTGAAATAAGTTTAAATAAATTCAATATCGTTGTGTAATAACCCAAATCAGTAAGAGAATAATAAATATATTAATATTAATCAAAGAAAATGTTTGTTGAGTTGTTGACTAAGAATATTAATATATTAATAAAAAGATATCAGACGTCTACAAATGATGCAAAGTGGCATAGCGATAGTAAATTGTAAAAATTCTAGTATGAGGGATACTTAAAATGCTGAAGTCAAGAACATTGGCTGAAGTTAGAGACACAGTATTTATAAAGTTAACACCATGTAAAGGCCAGGAGGCATGAATATCAGAACGAAAACTAAAGATTTCGTAAAGCTGGGTTCCGTTTTCAAGAAATGATGATCATTCAAAACATGTGACGTGAAATGGATCCCCCTATGCGATTGTACTAAATTACTACTACTGGTTTTGAATGTAAAGTACTTTGATAGAATTGGTAAATAGTAAGCCGTATAGCAACCAAAAAATTAATAAATACTGAGGAAGGCATACATTTAATGTATTTGTATGCATACATGAACGAAACCCCTTCACACCTAACATTTTAACAATTTTATCGACATCAACAAAATTCTAGAATTACATTAGTTCCTCTCTGTTGCAAATTATGCCATTTATTTTTTGTTTACTCTTCACCCTTCGTACGTGGACATACTTTTTAGAGTTTGCCGCGTGGAGGAGGGTATTTTAACCCCCCTGGAAAACCCAACTGTCTATTATCTGATTAAGCTGAAATTTGGTATTCAGATACCTCCTAAGGACTTGTCGACCGATTTTTATTTTTAAAACAATTAATCAATTGGTATAATTTGTATGACCTGATTACGTCATAAACTCTAGTTAAGAAAACTATAGCAAAAATAACCATATATATATGCTATATATTCACCAATAAATGCTATAACTTTTGTTCAATGCAATCAATTGACTTGATTCTTTTTGCATTTGATTCCAGATCACAAGATCAACACTATATTTGTAGATATGTTTTATAATTATACTACTTATACAAATAAGCTATAAGTAGTATAAATGTTATCTGAAATGAGTATTATTTTAAATTGCTGGCTATTTAAAAAATAATTTTAATAATCAAGTTAAATGGATATATTTTACGATAAACTTTATTTTTTTATTGATGTTGCAAGTTTCATCTCCTAATATCATCGGCAAGTATGAAAACCGATGAAAAAGTATGGGGGGGTTTAAAATGGATCAATAATAACACCATTTTTCTGGTTTGTAAAAATATTCAAAATTATATTTGTTATATTTTTGAGTTAGATAAAAGTATTTTAGCCACTAATTAAAAAAATTAGGGTCATACTTTAATTGTTCAATAAAAACCTTAATTTATTTGTAAAAAATGGGAATACCCCCCCTCCACGTACGAAGGGTTAAACGTCCATATATGCAGTCTGTATATAGTTCCATTTGTACATCAAAATGTGTTGGTTGAGAAAATCAGTCTCATCATGCCAATTTTTATATCAAAGAAATAAAATTTTCGATTGAACTATAAAACGCACGACCCTGATTTTTTTTCTCAGTGGCTAAAATACTTTTATCTAACTAAAAAATATAACAAATATAATTTGGAATATTTTAGCATACCAGAAAAATTGGGTTATTATTGATCCGTTTTATATCCCCTTCTGTTTTCATACTTGCCGATGATATTAGGAGCTGAAACTTACAACATCAATAGAAAAAATAAGTTTATCGTCAATTATATCCATTTAACTTGAATAATAAAATTATTTATTAAAATAACCAGCAATTTAAAATTATACTCAAATAGCATTTTGTACTATTTATAGCTTATTTGTATAAGTAGAATAATTATAAAATTACAACAAATATAGATTTTGTGATATGGAATCAGATGCAAAAAAGAATCAAGTCAATTGGTTGCATTGAACAAAATTTTAACATTTATTGGTCAGTATATAGCATATATTAATATTTTCCTAACTGGAGTTTATGACGTAATCAGGTCATAAAAATAATACCAATAATCCATACATTTTTTAAAAATAAAAATCGCTCGACAAGTCTTTAGGAGGTATCTGTATACCAAATTTCAGCTTAATCGGACGATAGGAAAATTGGTTTTCTAGGTGGGTAAAATACCCCCCCCCCCCCTCCACGTAGCAAACCCTAAAAAGTATGTCTACGTACGAGGGGTTAATACTATAGGTATATTTAAAATAATAAACAGCTAAATAAAAGAAAATGATTTACAGAAACTTTGTTTTTTGGATTGCGGTAGGTAAATAATCCATCACAAAAATGACTTGTCAACAACGTGAGTTAATGTCATACCCTAGATGATGAGATTTAAAAATATACAGTAATTATTTTATAATTGAAAAAGGATAGCTAGTGGAATGGTTGTGGCCATTCTGAGCAGGAAGGGTACCTATCTTTAATGTGTCAAAACATTTGTGTAGTAAAAATAAAACATTCTCAAACGCTAACGATATTATGTGCCACTCATTGAACTGTTACTTCGGCAGGTGCGTAGAAATAGGGCTTCAGCTTCCAATATTTGTAGTGGAAAGGCTGAAATATATTATTGCCTCTCATATCTTTCACCCCAATGTTGAAAAAATTACTACTTTAACTTGATCAATCTAGACCAAACCTGCTCAGCAGTTATTTTCAGAAAAGGGTAATTTCCAACTAGAACCTCCTCCCCCTCTTTTCAAATGAATTTTAGAGGGGGGGGGGGTTAGCCTTTTTTCCCCTCCCCTGTCCTTATTTTTTCTCTTTTAACCTACCCCCTATCTGAACAGGACCCTAAAGTAATTTGTAATCTAAAGTAGTCTGTCAAAAGTTTAATATCTACAAAAAATGTACAATGAATATTGTTTAATATTATAATATGATGATATTTAATTGTTTTCTCTATTAATACTTTGATTTTCAATAGCGTACAAAAAAAGTGTCGCGGCTGCCCACTACCTGTTTTTCACCGACCCTATCTTGCATCTTGAGGTTATATTGAAAATAATATGAGTAGGTATATGGACGTATTATAAATTAGAAAGTACTTCTTTAATGGCATCCTGGCATTCCTTAGAAAAACGTGTTTTTAAAATAGGACGTACAGCATCTTCAGGATACTGAAAGAAATCCCACTCTGCCCAAAATGAACGCCTTGGTATACGATGGAATCGTAGGTGGAAGTCAGTTGCTACTTCTAGGGATAAGTCTTCGACAGGAAATTGTTCCTCTTGCGGCAGAGCTAGTGCTCGTCCCTTTATTAGATCACTTTTTCGTCCACGAAGTCTGAATTTTGTAACCAAATATTCATATGTATTTGATACGTCCCTTAGAATTATTTTACACTTCAAGCAAGAACTATGTTGTGTACATAAATAAATTATTTGTTTCATTTCATGAAGTAAATTACGCTGTACTCGATTATTTCTGAAAAAGTGAAATAATAATTTTTAAATATTAAAAAATGTACATTAATTTTTTTTTATAGATAATTGCTACTTACGATCGTTCTGTATTTTGTGAAAATAACTTCACTCTGTCTATTCTTTCCAATAGTCTAAAACTGTGATTTAGATACATTTGTTATATACGTATATACTATATATCATTAAAAGTGCAATACTTCATTTATTAAAAATTAAGAAGAATTTTATTCACTTTAATATCATATAAATATTATGTTTCCTTTTAATAAAAATTCTAATAAATAATGAAGAATAAATATTATAAAAGTTAGTATATAATTTTATATTATATAAATAATAATAAATATGTTATAATGGTATATATTAATATGTAATATATGTACTTATTGAATTACAATATATTTCGATTCAGATGCTATTTTTTTGTACGTATTCTTATATAAGAGAATGATTAAAAACGTAAGATATAGTTAACTTATCTTACTGATTCATTTCCGTCGAATATATATGCCTTTTTATAGATATCAATATTTTAATCTTAATAATTATACTGTATATAAAGTAACACCGTAGTAGGATTATAGTTGTTACAGTTTAAAAAATCGTTTATATTATGAAGTTAAACAATATTGATTTAAACATATATTATGTTTAAATCAATATTGTTTAACTTCATAATATCGTAATGTTTTCCGTATCAATTGTGGAAAATAATATAACTCATATTACCACAGTCATATAGTAATCGTCAATGACTATATCAATAATGTATAAAATGTATAATTATATATTTTTACATATTTCGGCATTTATTAATTACCCGATAAACTGATGTTTATGAAAAAATATAGTAGCCATTTATTAGTATAGAAATGGTGGATTCTGGCTCACCACCGGACCTTTGACAATGACCTTTAACCCCCCATTTTCTATTTTCTTATCGGGAAAAGTATAAATAGAGAAGCTTTCTCGGTTAAAAGTCATTCTGCTTTTTGCTCTCAAAGCGAACGGTCGTATTTACAATCGCTTTTTCTCTGGACTTATTTGACAACTTTACTTTCGAGATGTCTAAAATTGTGATGGATGCTAAGGACATGACAAAACAGTTTGAAACATTTTAAATTGAAAAAGTTAATCAATTTTCTACAGGACTAGCTAAGAAAGGAGATAGCGCAGTAGAAAAATGAATAATGCGGTACGAGTATTGCGGGACCAGTAAAAAAAAGCAAGTGTTTATCAGATCGGGAACATGGCGTGCTACCTATTGACAAAGCTGATGACTGCACGCTTTTCAAGGCAATAAAAAAATGTAATCGAAGGTTGAAGAAGGACTGACACAACTCTCCGCCAACAGCAGTGGTGCAAAAGTGAGACCTATCTACTCCGAAGAACGACAGACTCCGTGGTTAAAACTGGTTCTGTACTTCGAAGCTTACTACTGGCGCGTTAAAAAGATAGCAGCATCATTTCAGTTCGTACAGGGGTCGTACCAACTCGTAATTCGGGCCACAAACCTGTACTGTGGTGACCACGACAACAAGGATTTCAAACATAGCGTGCTCTTCAAAATTTATCAAATACCATATATAGGGAGGCAAAGCCTGTTGCACCTATAGTTCAAATCGAGCCGGAATTGGAACTATCAACAGAGTCAGACTAAGATAATAATGTAAGATAAATTCTAAAACATTTTGAACATTCTAATATATTAAACTGTTTAAGTGTTTATTTATACATATGTTGAATTTGTCTTTAACGTAAATGAATATAACATATTGCTATTAATAAACCACTTTTATTTAACTACATGCTTGTCTTTTTACATTTAAAACTTAGAATTTATTTTAGCGCCTTTGTTTGTATTTTACACTTTAACTATTAAAAAATCAAAATATATTGCAAAGTCGTGTATTTAAAAGAACATTTAGAAATGTATTACAGTCAAAAAATTTAATTGGGGTATAAATACAAGCAGCATAGTATAAGTCGATTGACAATATTTCGCACAGCTCCTTGTTACAATTTTCACATTCAACTTCTAGATTGAGTAAATCAGAGAAAAGTTTAAACAATACTTTATCTCGTTTAATTTCCGAGTTCATTGCCTCTGTGATATAAAGTGGCCATTCACCATTAACAGAAGTAGCCTGTACACCTTCTTAAAAGGATAATCGCTTTGAGCATGCTTGATAGTTGAATCAGTATCATATTCAGATTCATAATAATTAACTCAGCTAGTTACATCTCTTAGACAAGTAAATAATTTTTGCACCAGTAACGATTCTCTGTTGTAGACTGGCTCAAATGTGGGTTTTTTGAGATCAATAGATCCGGGTTTACTTAAAAGGATAATCGAATATATTACGGTTTACATTTGTCAGATTTTTCAGTCATATACTCTTGCGCTTCCTTAACAGATTAAAGTCTGATCAGTGCACCAATACAGTCCTCCAAGGCTGGTAGAATTTGACGACGAATATGTATATCGAAAGGCTTCTTGAGATGATTTACTGCAAGAATTGCGTGTAATTAGACAAGCAGTTTCTAGTTGAGCGATAATCAAAGATTTCTTCTACAATAAGTACATGTTGAAGTAGTCCATCAAGTGATTTAAAACATAAACTTTTGTAGCAGCAACACTTCCGTTGAATAGAAAACCTTCATCGAGTAGTTCGTTACACACAAGAAAAAGTATATTTGTCCATCCGTTTGAAGACATGGCGATAAGCATTGATATTACTAAATTATGTTTATAATAAAATATCCATACTCGTATAAACTAATAAATGCTCAATTTCTTCACAAGTCGAATTGGCCGAGCGGTAAAGGCAGCAGATTTAACATCTACTGGATCCATTGATCCTGGTGGGTTCAAATCACACACCCGATAAAATTTTAGATAAAAATTACCAATCAATGAACAACACTTAAACTAAACCGTTTTATTACTGGATGGTTTATTCTATAAAAGATGGTAGTAAAATAAATAGAGATCATTTCTATCATAATCATGTCTGTCTCTTGTAGTAAACCAAATATTTACCAAAGAATCACAACAATTTAAATAAATGACATTAGACAATATTGATAGACTTTTACTTGTGTTTGACTATGATGTTAAACTTTATAACAGACGTCCCCAAATGGTTCGGTTACGAGACAAAAATTCAACCACTTTATTTTTCAAAGACGGAAAATGCGAACAATGGAACTAATGCGTACGGAAGCATCTGCAACAATCTGTGAGGATCTACTTCATATTTTGGAAATTTCCGACTTGACTGTTTCTCATCGATCACCAACTGTTGTGCTTCAACTAACCATGAATTCAATCAACTTATATCAATTTGCAATTGATAAATTTCAACTCAACTGTGATTATCGTTCGAATCCGAACTATTTGCTGCAATTCAATTAAAATTGTGTCAGAGTAGACTCCGTGTAAATCTTTTTCAAACTGGAAAAACTCGTTATTATGGGACACTGTGCAGAGACACTGTTTTCTACCATTTCTGAATGGATTGATTACTTTGAATACATAAGTTTTAGTGTTATTTCCTAATACGACATATTGTACATAGATCTAAATAACCATAAATTAATAAAAATAAAAGCAATCGATATATTATATTACGTTTTTGATTAATACGGTTGGGTTTTTTGAGGAGCAGTAGCGCATGCACTGTCGAACACGGTTGTTTCGGATAACTTGATAATTAAATGTTTTGCAAAAAAATCATTACTGTCAAGTAATACGCGATCAAAATCCAACAAAATGTCAGAGAGATATTTACCTCTCACTTTATGATATAGATAATAGAGACAGAATTAACCACATTAGATATATAAAATACTTTATATGCACTCGTTTGAATAATACCGAAATCGTGAGTTTAAATTTAACCAATGTTGATTGTGTGTTGTAGGAGGTATACGTCCAAAACTATCAAAAACTTCACCAATGTTATTATGATCAATATAAATGGCAAAGCAGTGTTGACCATATAAATTATTCGTGTCAGTGTTCACAATACAACAAAGCAGTCTAGAATACTTTATCGTGTGATGCACATATAGCGTCCAATATAGAAAAGTTTAATCACAGAGTAGACACTAATAAAATAGAAATTAGAGTAGACAGTCTCGCGACACAAGCTGCGTCATATCATAACCCGTAATCGTCCAAGTCTTGAAGTCTGCAATGAAGTTTCGGTGATGAATCACTTTCACCTTTCCATCGAAAATTTTCATCAAAATTACGTTTATAGCGTTTTCGAGACCCACTGCAAATTTGAGTTCCAACCGAATATTGCCGTCATGTTTAGTTCCGTCATGTGTAGATCCGGCGTCAAATCGAACCCGAAAAAAGTATATTCATCACCAAAATCGGCCAGTTCAAAACCAATATCGTCATTCACATTGAATTGTTCCAAACTAGAGAACAAATTAATATATTCATGAGTGAAAAGGCTGCTTGCAAAGTCTGGTGTAAACAGTCTTCCCGGCACAGATTCGCCTTCCCGATATAGAGCAACATGATTGAAATTTAAATATTGAAAATTGAACGGCTTGATTGCCCATTGTATGCTTTGTTAGTAACCATAACGATGATAAAAACTTTTTGCAATTGACGGCGGAACATATTTTCTTTTGAGTGAAAAATATCGCCTTTATATCTGGTATATTACAGCATTTCAGTCCTCTGGATAGGATAGAGCAACATACTAAATAATTGCTAAATACTATATTTGGGATAGAGGGTGCATTTTGATGTCTCAGTACCTAATCGTTCATTCTTAGCACCGCAGAATCGATTTTGATACGAGTAACGTAGAGAATTGCTTCTTCAATTATAATTGTTCCAGTGTTTTAACATTTCCGTCCGTAAGTCGTTGAAAAGAGAACTCTTGTTTACTGCGGTCAAATTGGAGTCGTATTATATCGGTTTGATTCAGCGTATATATTTTTTGTTTAAGCATATATACAAACCAGCTGGTCCTTAGAATTCGTCTGTATTACCAGTATTTGTAAAGTATCCAAGTAGTTTCGTAAAAGCTGTATTGGTAGCCAAATCCATCTTGGCGGCAAAATCTTTTACATAGCCTGATGCAAACAGTTGACTCGTTTAAAAATGTTCACCAAACAGAAGAAGATTATTGATATAGGCGCGATAGGGGTACATGTGAAGTCCTCCATCCATTTGCTTGTCACCAATCGTTATATAGTGATACATTGGAGAATAGACTGTGCATAAAGTTGTTAACAAAAAAGATGTTACCAGCCGCTACAAGGAATGTTAACTTGTTGAATTTTGCAGGGAATGAATAGAACTGTATCGTTGAGGTAAATATATTAATTAGGTGAACCAGAAATAAAAAACTCAATCGGTCCAGTGTTTGTAGTCGCATTATTCAGAGGGTCCACATCGAGGTAGTAGTTTTTCTCCAAAACAGTCTGCACCGGTCGAGGGGAAAACAAATCGACCTCACTTTTATTCATGACGATATCAATACTGGACGTCATCGTTTTTTATTGAAAGTGTAGACAGTGATTTTCGATCTTTTTTTTCTTCTACTACTTCTTCTTATTATTATTATTCTTTTTCTTCTTTTTCTTCTTCCTCTTCTTCTTCTTCTTCTTCTTCTGCTTCTGTAAATCTAACTCGAGCTGATTTGGTAGTTTTTTCGTTGTTTATAAGCATTTCTTTCTCGCCAAGGTAGTTCAATTCTTTTGGTTAGTAGTATAATATTATCGTTGAGGATTTTTTTAAAGTTGAACAATAGTTTTCAGTAGCAGCATTGTCAGTTTAAATATTACTTGTGTAGAGGTTTCCCATTCACTTTACTGTTCTTTTAATTAATACTATACCTATTTCTCATACCATTATTTCCTATTATTATATGTTCTCTAGTATTTCATTTAGTATTACATGTTTCATCTCATATTCCATTCCATATATGTCATG
>JAUZND010005263.1:0-11280 GCA_034780555.1 Coelogynopora nodosa
TGGTTTCCACTCTGCAGTACTAAGACCGTGCGTACTACGGCGGTGGTTTACCGGCGGAGTGGAAACCAAGCTTAACTTGAATTGACGCAATTTTATATCCTACTTCTATTTTGAGGAGTAACAATTATTTTTGTTAATATTATGTGTGCTGCCATTTCATTATTGATTGGTGAACTAAGACTGTATATTTTCGTAAAAAACAATCATTCAATAATATCGAGTCCATTTTGTTTCATTGAAATTGTGGTCAATAATGCAGACCTGCCAACTGCCTCGAATTTTGAAGTATCAGCTCCCTCAGGGAAATATAGCCCAAAAACATGTTTAGGTATTTTTGCACCATCGCAAATGAGTTGCCTACTCTAACATGACAAACTGTAATTGTGCTGAAATATTATACGGAATAATAATGTTGCCATGCATGTACTGATTATGTTGTATCTAAATCTGTTTAACTCATTATCAGCAATACTCGCCCAATTTATGTAGGTACCTATATAGTAAGGTGGCCTAATGAGTGAACTGTATTCAAATAGTGTAGCCTATTGATCAGTTGGTAGTATTGACAACATAAAATAATTGGCGACTGTAGTACGTAAGCTTTCTCTCGTGTGTTGACAACGAGCCAGTGCAATTTGGATTTAATATTATTATAGACCGAATTAGGCAATATAAGGCCTGCCTTATAGCTGGGTGGAGACACTGAAGAGTGGCTGCATTTTCCTACTGATACTATTTTCGAGACTCATTTAGAAAATATGTAGAGCAAAGGACACACTCAAAATTGTTATGTGTTAATTACTTTGATGTGATAAATAAAGATTGTTTTTATCTGTCAAAGGAGGGAGCCCTTCCGGGAATATGTTTTATTCTGTTCCAATTCCTGTATATATATATATAATCTCCCTTTTTTTACTACATTTTTCTGTCTTGAATTTCAATACTGCGTGATAAGCAAAGGTCTGATAATAAAATATTAATAATTTTAATATTATACTATAATATGGTAAACGAGAAAGCTATTTTAGTCTTTGAGACAGCATTTTTGAGGCAGCAAATATGTTCAGATTAATCACATTTAAATATTATTTCTGTTAATTCTATTGTCATTATTCTACTATATCTTATTCTGTTGTTACTGGTGTGAATGTACGCGATGTCAGTGTTGTATAGAGGTGAAGTTAATAAAATGTCATTAAGCAAGAATTCAGCTTTTTGGATACGGGTTATTTTGTTTAATATTTAGCATCAGTAGGCAGTTAGTTTGTCAGAAAATAGGTGGAAAACTTGTAAAAGTCAGAGAGTTGCTACTCCCTAGTAACCACACAGAGGCCGGCAATTCAATTTGACATATTTTAAATATTTCTTTTCTGTTTAATAATGTCCAATTATTATGGCTTTTTATTTATGATCGAGTTTTCGTGACTGATGAGACGGCAACTGCATGCTAATGACTAAATCTTACCTCAGTGGCAATCGTATTCATTTATATATTGAAATAAACACCCTACAACCACTCAAAAAGTTGCCTAGGCTATATTGATGACACAAAGGGAGGTTTGATTGTGTTTTCCTTCCTTATAGAGTATATTTGGGAATTTCTTAGTTAATACAGTGTTGATTACATCCATTTCATTTCAGATTGATTTTTCTACGAAATCGTTGATGTATTTTTTGCTATTTTCTTCGGGTTGTATACTACCTAATTACGATATTAATTATTCTCTAAAATGACTTAGGTCGTCTTATTACCAGAGTATACATGAATATAAATGTATGCTATATAAATAAAGAAGTATTTTAAAGGTGGCGAATGTAACTAGAATATTCAACAGAAGGTGCAGAAAAAGGTATAATACCCAGCAAATTGTCAATCTAAAATATAAATCTAAAAACCATATTAAAAATCTCCTATCTTTATTCCTTAATAATATAAATAGCTTTTATCTAGAATACTCCACTAACATTTTTATTATTATTAAAATTCCAAAGTTGTCATAATTTATTTAATCAAAGAACACCATTTTAATACAATATTTTTGAAGCACAAGCAAAGATAGCCTTTTATTGAAGTGAATGAAACTTGTCATTTCTCTCTTTCGGAATCAGAATAAAATCTCTATACTGGAAGATAATGCCTTCCCTAATCTTGATCGATGATCATTTGCGTTGTTATAAATAATTAACACGGTGTATTATACTGTTTTTACTGTTTACCCATAGGTACCTCTGTATCGTATATGAAATCTAAACAAATAAGACATGCATCACTTTGTATATCGATCAAGCGCATTGGTCTGCAAAATGCAAAAATAAAACTCATAAAATCACATAGTTAATTACTTCCTAATGAGGACTCATTAGTTTAAGTCAGTGACGAAAGACAGATTAATGCTTGGCAAGGTTTGAGCTATTCATAGGGTGTAATACCCATCTAAATTGCTAAATTGGAGAAAGTGGTGTAACCAACATTTTATAAAAGTAAAAGAAAAAGATTTGACAATTTGAATCGTTTAAATATTGAAATAGTTAACGCGTCAGAATTTATGTTATTTATAGTTTTAATATGTAATTATAGAAATAAAATTAAGTATATCAACATTATTTTAGAGCCGATTCTGGAGGATTTTCACAAATGAATAATATTTCTTTATATTCGGAATTTTTTTAATTAAATTTATTTATTTTAAAATTAATAATATGCTTTTGTAATTATAATCATGTAATTACATTTTGACCTCAAATACCTGATTGTTAATATAACTGAAATTTAAATAATATGAAGTTATTTTGTTTTCCATTCTTGCTTTTAAAGTTGATTATATAATTCCCTCAATATATAAGAGTATAGTAGCTACATGATGTTGCTACTGTTGCTTATACTGCTATTAAAATAATATTTTATTAATTGAACTATCGTTTAAAATTTCACTCTCCCACACATACAAAACGCACACTCTTTCTTCTGTATGTTCAAATTTATTTTCAACCAATTCAAAACAATGATAAAGAATTTTAATAAGGTATAATTCATGGAACACAGCGTCTTTTGTACTAAGCAGAGCACAGGACTTCCTTAACATAGAAACAATTCATAATTTTCGTGACTTACTGAAAGTATATCCTAAATACTGATGAGGCGTGTACTTTAACTTCACTTTCGTTCAAATCGCACTTCCCGACCTTTTTACTGACATAATAAAAAAAAGCTTACTATAAATTAATTCTACATAGGATGCATCTCTGAAAAATTAAATAGTAGGTATTCATACCTTGAGGGAATCACATTATGTTTAGAGTTGACTATCTAAAATGTTTAGTCATATATAAGGGCAGCGCAGTCGGACAACATTTTTGCGGCGATCCATTTCCGCCGACACCGTGCCGGCCGGTCTTGTCAACTTTGTCAGTGTCTGAGTTCCACCCTTTCAACTGCGGGGCACACATACGCACCGTTTAAACACACATTTATGCACATAATCTAGGATCCTGTCTAGGAGAGCAAGCAGCTGGTTGAGAAAGAAAGATCCTTTGAATTTAAAATGAATGCAGTTAAATAATTACGAAGTTATTCTGCAGTACGTCCTGTTATCCAGAGCTTGATTAACGACGTAAATAGTAAAAGCACGTATCCGTCGTCTTTAGTTTGTACTTTTGTCACCATGGCCTCATTTTTATTTTTAAATCAACAATTCACCTTGTTTTGTTTACGTTTCGTTGCAATAACATAATTATTTAATTAATTTTAAATGTTGTACTCAACTCAATTGCTATAGACAAACAAACAGTTTATAATACTTTCCCATATCTATTTTGCTTGTTATTTATTAAAATGGTTAACGTATAGTTTTTTTCTTCTCATAATCTCATAACATCTCTATATATAATTTTGTTAACGTTTTTCGACTATCTTGGAATTACAATATTTTTGATATGACTCTGCTAAAAGGAATTAATTCTGTGTACTAATATCTGTAGAAAACGTACGCTGGAAAAAACCATTCTTTGAATTTTTTAACAAGTTGCTGTTTTTTGGATTATTTTAATATTTAAAACAATTTTTTTAATATAAATTTATTAAATAATCAATATTTTGTTTCTATTAATTTTTAAAAAGTAACGTTTCTGACAGTCAAACATTGTACCACAGTTTCTCAAAAGCTACTTCATAGAAATGCTTTCATTTAATATTTTTCATTGTACTATTGTGTTGACAATTGAGAATTGTTGTCAATTCTTTTGTGTATTATTTACCGCAATGGCAGGATGGCGGTTTTATTTAAATGTACACGGTAGGTATGCTTAATAATTCAGCAAACTATGAACACACTATCGGTAACATGGGTTCTCCATTCTCTATGGAAACTAGGACAATATGCAGCAGATGCCTGCAAAAATTGGGACTTTGTCTATTTGGCTTTGTTAAACCAAGTTAAGAGCGTTTCATATATGAAATAACTTTTTTGCTTCACAAATTGTTTGCCAACGAAAATTGCCGTCAGCTTTTACCACTTTCAGATCTTTGTTGATAATCATGGTTTTTTGCATACATTAAGCACATCCCGTGTTAATGTTAAGGTTTAAAACGCTTTATTTTTTTCAACAAAAATAGCTAAATATTTTATCATTAAAAATGGAATGTTAGCTGTGTTTAAACTAAAAATTATTTCAGACAGTTATTTGTTATTTGCTAATTTGAGATCTTTGTTCCATTAAACATCATTACTTCAAAAAGTCATCAATTTTGTTTTGACCCTTCTTTGACCAATTCTTGAGAATAGGCAAGGTTGCACTCAAAAGGGAAAGTTGAAGGAATCATAAAACATATTCTGTATTCATTTTTCTAAATTTAGGGATCAATTATATGCATTGTCTTCCTCTGTCTTGCCAAACATTGTATCCACTCGCGACGTATACAATCCTCAAGATTACCATCTAACTTGCAGAAAATTGGCGTTAAATAAGTTGTATGACCAATTTCACACAATTGCATAATTTTTTTACTAATAATTGATAATTCAATATATTTTATTTCAATTAATAAATACTAATTTCATTAATACATTTACTATATTTACATGTGAGATGCGTGTATGTGATACGTCAACCAAGAACGAACGGGGTAAATTAATGCATTGTTATATCGAAAGATTCTAGCGCGTGTAGAAAAACAGCATGTTTTAATTGGGTGAAAATTAAATTGCATTTTGCATATTATGGCGAAAGCAAAGTACAATATATACCTGGACCCGTGTAATTTATTTCAATTTTCGCGCTATAATCGTTTATTGCGAATGTTTATTTCAACCAGAAATGTTTCCCCTTCCCAGCATTGAAACTGTCGACGGCACCGCAGTCAAGGGCGAGGACTACGTCGAGGTGAAGTCAACACTCACCTTCAAGCCGGGCGACAGTCAGCTCCTATTGGACATCGTGATCATCGATGACAACGAGTGGGAGCCCGATGAGATGTTCTTCGTCAAGGTCTTCGTCAACCCCAAGGACAGTTCGACCGCGGTCGTCGGCCCCAAGTCGCTCGCTCAGATCGTCATCATTAACGATGATGGTGGGTGCACGCGTGCACATTCAATTGCACAATATATTATGTAGTTGGTATTTATTGATTTTTTTATTTCAACCAATGAAAACAGGTTCAAGCGATACTCACGTTTAATTGATTAGAAGTGGTTATGCCATATAGTGCAGTGTCCGTAGATTTTGTTTTCACATAATACCACGATATGTTTGTGAGGGAGTTTCAGCATTTCTCGATCCATTAAATAATTTAATATGCAACAATATGCTTTAAGTATAGGTAACCATTTTCAATGCGTTAGAGACGCAATATAGCCTACATCTCCTTTTACATTGTATTATGCATTATATTATTTATTCATGAATTAATTAATTAATTCTTCATTTTATATAATATGCTATTCCCTCTTTACTTTAGTTTTATAATGTTTTGCCATATTTGCTTTTCAATATGGGTCAAACACTTAATTATTTAGAAAACTATAAAGAATACAATTTCCATGAAACTGACATAGAAGAAAGGACTATATTGTGTCAACATTTATAAATTTAGATATTACAAAATGTGGTTAACAGGCGTGTTTTGTTCATTTTGTGTAAGTATGCAATCTCATTATTCTTTATTTTAATTCATTTTAGATGAGACATCATTATTTATATTTAAAAAAATTAAATATCAAAAACCTTATTTAAATCTTTTACATTTTATAACGAAAAATTATGTTGATCAGGAATTAACAATACTTTCACAAAAAAATTTTTTTTATACTTCGAAATCTGTTAAAACTATTGTACTTATTTTTAACTTTAAAAATATATTAAACATTATGTTTGCTATTTCATATGTTCGACTGCAATTGCACCTAAACTTTAATATCAATTTAAAATGTTCAAAGATTATTGATCATTTTAGTCTGGTTTCCCAATTAAAAGAATTATTATTACCAACGAAAATTCAATTAATATCTGCTAATCAATTAATCTAATTAATATTATTTCCAACAAAAATTCAATTAAAATCTGATAATTAATTAATATAATTCCAACGAAAATTCAATTAAAATCTGAAGGCCTTTGGCTTGTTGTAATTAAACAGCATACATTAGTGTTTTTCATACCAATGACCCTTTAGGAATATATATCATAGACCGGTGAGGAATCTGAACCCTGACATCAGCAGAGCATAAAGCTCCTGCATCCTTGCAGAATTCTATGTTGAACAGAAAACAAATAGAATATCCGAATAATTGTGATTCAACAATTGATCGAAGAAACAGAACTTTTGACGTCCTGGGTATCTCCATTACATCTCTATATATAAATTACATTAAACGCATACCCATTCGAAATAGACATACCGATAAACGTATTATAATTTTTTTGTTGGAACGATTCACATAGAATAGAGGGTTAATATAGGTTGTACAATTTAATTCTAATCTTTAGGGTGTTTCATTTAGAATTTCTTTTTAATATGGGAAAATAAATTCCTAAGTTGCACTTTTTATGCAACACTCTGAATTCAAAATACATATAATTATGTGTTTCATTTAGAATTTCTTTTTAATATGGGAAAATAAATTCCTAAGTTGCACTTTTTATGCAACACTCTGTATTCAAAATACATATAATTTTATGCATTTTTATGCATTATATAAAAGTAATTTATAATTTATTGATTTTAACTTTGGCAACTGATTTGTTTGTTGACAAACCACGATGGAGACATTGGCCAAGATGCAATTTTTAACTAAGAACAAAAGCATGTTTTTTATTTGAAAAATATATATATATAAAAAGATTATTATTAGAAAGATGTTTCTGATCTAATCCGATTTGATCAAAATTTGTTTATATCAAGATCTGATTAAAGAATTGATTTTAAAAGTTACAACTAAATTGTTTGTTTATATATAATATACAATATATTTATATTTATACTGAATGACATATTTTTGATCTGATCTTATCAAGATATCAAATATAATACATATCCAACATTTGAGATCAGTTCACTGATCATATTTTAATTTAGACAATTTTAGTGATTTTTGTTATTCTTAATAAGTAAGAAATATATCACCAAAACGGACTTTCTACGAAAACTATTTCCTAAAAACATGTTTTTCAATTTTCATCAATTTTTGAATCAGTATTATATGGAAAAATATTATAATATCAAAAAGTTGTAAACCACTGAGAGATTATGAACAATTAGATATCTACTTAATTTCATAAAAATCTATTAAACTTTCTAAAAACTAGACTCACATAAAAATTATTGTCAAACTGACCCCACCTCCTCCTCGCCCGTCCCGTCCCCTACCCCCCTGCGATGATAGTAAAGTTGTAGATAGGATTAAATTAATCATTGATAATATTGTCTAACTAAATTGTATTTGTCGTTTAAATAAATTTGAACGCCTGTTGAAATAGAAAATGGAATGATACAACAGGTAAACTTTTATTTCCCATAATGATGCTAAAGATAAGACTTACCTTTACTATCACACGATAAAATCCTGAATAAAAGGCAAACATTCATATATAGTAGCCAAACGTTTAAATATTAACTTAGTATAGCGCATAGAATTGTGTAAGATATGTAATCAACACAATTTCAGGCGTTGCTCGACCTAATTTTCAGTTTCATTAGTGTTCATAATGCAAGCAAGTCACAGTTCCGGTGACATTGTTAGCCGGTGACAAAAAAGGCCGCAGTATAGACATCCGGATCACATCCGAACCGTATTGTTGTAAACCCTAAAGGAGCATTAGATCACTAACCAAAGCTCTTTGGGTGTTTGCCCTGTTGCCATGGTAATAAATAGCGCAGTTGACCTTTGGGAGTGGGTGGGATGGCCGGGTGAGGTGTGTAGTTTGTTACAGCTTTGCCGTCAATCAATTTTACTTTTGACAATATCTTGACTTGGTTATTGTAAATCTGTGGTTATGATAAAGTAATCTCCTTTTCGATAAGTTTGATATTGTCAGCCGACATATAATACATATATTGCATATAGTGATTGACAAAGATGCATTTTTTCAGTTTTATAATACTCCTTCACAATCAAATATTTTAATTTTTTACGAGTATGACAATAATATAGTATTTTCCATATTTCATTTCGCTCTGCCTCATGCAGTATTGCGGTAGCGTTGAATTAACATTCTTTTGAATTGTATCCAGGGATAGAACATTTAAAATAACTTTTCGTCAGTATGTACTTTGTCTTCACATCTTATAAAATTAAACAAATCGGTCGATTGAAAATTGTTAAAATTATCTTCTAGTGGATGTCATGAAGGGCCGACCGAAGTAACTTATAAGTGGGACTAAAAAATGTTTTCCTTATAATCTATTGTCACAAGTTTAGTATTTATCATTAAAATGATTTCAAAGAAATATTTACTAAACTTTTAATAATTAACAATTGTAATACGTAATTTTTTCATAGCCAAATAATAATATGTTTAGTCGAAACTGTTGTGCAGGCCCTCAAAAATTGTGAAACGGCTAAATTTGACTGGATATATATATGAATCTAATAAACAGAATTGTAAATTTACATAATGCTAAATTAGAAAATAATTAAATCGGAAAATAATGTGTTGGATTGTTACATTTTTGAAGAGTTCAGTTTCCTGATGAAAAAAGAATGTTGTAATCATTCTTTATTATTTAAAGGAAATATAAGATGTACTGTTGTAATGAGATGTTCATCTATTTTCGCCGCTTTTAACGATTTGAACGTGCCGCTTAAATGTCGACATTCTACGAGTATAAGTGATGTTTACAAAGAGAAATACATATTCAGGTTTTAACCTTTCTTTAATATTATTATTATTTTCCAATAGGTTCATAATAATAATGTAAAGTATAATAAGTATTAAAAACAAAATAGATATATTATAACATGTTTTATATAATAGTATTTTCCTTAAATTCTAAAATGCATTATATTAAATAAAATTGCAAATATTATGGTGTATAGGGCGAAAAATTGTGAATACAGACATCCTTTTTCACTTTAGCAATAATTACTCGTAAAATACATGTAGCCAGAAAAATTAGAACAAATAAAAGGAAAAATAATAAAAGCATTGTTGAGAGTAAGAGGATAGTTTGGATTGAACCAAAGTTTCATGAAAGTTTATATTTTAAATGTTATTGGTAAAAATTAAATCAACTATTCTGTATTGATAATATCGAACTTTGTACTTGACATTCATCAAAATACTATCCTCTGAAGTGTTTTACTCTAACTTATTTTAAATTAGTTGTTACAATTTTAAATGTTATTTTTCATTTAGTAATTAATTAAATTCATTACATTTATTGTATAAGTTTAATAGTGTTCATTGGTTAATCTCAAACTTGGTGCTCTTACATTTATATTGTAATATTTTTATGCGCATGTGAATTATCTTTTAAACTTTTGATTACATTAAGTATAGCCTTTATCTTTTTAAGTCACTTTATACTCGACATTTTATGTAGAACTGAAGGAAACACTATTAAGTCTTTATCAGTCAAAATTGAAAATTACCTGACATCAGTATACAATATAGTGAAACATCTTCATTATTGACTTTTATCTTACTATATCTTTTTAATCTATATTATTTATGTATAACTCTAAGCAACTATCTCTTAATAAGCTAAAATACAATTGAAGGTCATTTTTAGTACACATGTCATTTCCGATTGCTTGTCGATTGAAGTAAAAAATTAAATGATATGAAATAATTGTATTATATATTCCTAATCAATATTTTAAACTGTTTATATTCTCTTCTTTATTCTCTAAATGTGTTCTTGAGCAATATACTGTATATGTGGATCAAATAAAAATGTATAGATACAATAAATGTATTTAAATTATATATATAAATAATTATAAAAATATGTAAACAAACACGTTAAAACAACTTCTTATCATGTTCAAAAGTAATTAAAACGAAAAAGTTCCTAACTATATTGTTTTCGTTGACGGTCTCTAAAAGTGTATACATTGCGTCACGTGACCAATTAGTCTAAACATAGATTATGTTACGAATGAGTTCTGTTAAAAGTTGACACATTCATGAGAGTAATATAGCTAAGATGTTTTTTTCATATCATAAATATTCTAAATTATATGAGCATATAAATAATTTGTCAATGTGTAGTTTACCAAACTGAGTACAGCAGGCCGAAAATTATGTTGTTTTTGCAATGTAGACATAGTTACTTAGAGAGAAAGCGTAATACCTAGTAAAATAAATAAAACCAAATCAAAATATGTATAAGATTTTTAATCTTTTAAATGCAGCATTAGATAAAATACAATAAGGAGAAATAGCATTTGTTGCAAAATAAAATAATTGGTCGCAAATTTTCGAAGTATACTTCCTAGTCATGCGTACTAAACTAATAATTTTAGACAACAGTATAAAATATCAAATACTAAAAACAGTCACGTAAATATATACATATATATACATATATGGTCAAATCACAGTGGAGTGGTTTAACAGACAGGTATATATGTTAGTAAGGTAAAGTTTCAAATATCGATATAAACTTAATCTGTGAATGAGAGATATTAATCTGTGTAAAGTGTCCAATATCAAAACTTCCAATTCGACACAAAACTAGTATATTTCGAATTTCCCTATTTAGACTATAAGATAGACCATCAATTGCGCAAAAGTTTAACATGTATTACTAGTGAGAATCTACAGACGATTCAATACTCTAAA
>JAUZND010005264.1:0-11279 GCA_034780555.1 Coelogynopora nodosa
AATAACCGCCGGGTCTCTAATTACCGCCGGGGTAAAAATAATAAAAATGTAATAACCGCCGGGGGCGCTTAATAGAGCAAATACGGTAACTATGCGAAATTTTAATGGGGCAAATTAATAAAATCAACATAAATTAAAAATGTCATATATTCTAATTATATTCTATTCCGCATAACAAATTTTATTATTTATAATTTTCATATTAAATTTTGAGCGTTTTTAAAGGGCACACACGCACAAATAATTAACCATTTTATGCGTATAATTACTTTATGTTGTATAATTCAAATTTTATAATTTGAGACAAATTTCAATTAATAATATATATTTTACACATATAGTCAAATTCGTACAATCTGTATATTGGTGTGAACCGGATTCATGTAATTCGATAATTGCTCTTAATTAGAGCGAATAGAAAATCTTTAATTTAATTATTAAATTTTGTTCGGAAATTTGTATTTGAGATATATTTTAATGAAAATAAAACATTCGATACTCGCCCTTTATTTCAAATGTTTTGTGCATGGTGATTGAAATGTCAATACTCATATTTCTGGGAAGACTGCGTACCAAACCTATTCCACAGAAGTTTAATTGGTATTTATATTTGTCATCACTTAGGAACAGTCAACTTAAGACTATTTCCATGGTGTTTGGAAGATTTGAACTTTTAGTAGAATTTACAAAAAGTTTTTTACAGTGATAGGCTATACTAAGTAGGAATAATATTTATTGAAATGTGTTGTTATTTTAGACATTAAACAAACATTAAAAAATATATTTACACAAAAATATATATAATAAAAAGATCCGGAAGATGTCTTCTTAACAAGACTGAAGGTTCCTCAACATGATTATAATCTGATTGGAACTTTTTACAAAACTTGCGAATCATTATATCACACATGTTAAAAATAATAATTATTAATTGTATACATTATTAATTAATTAAATTATTAAGCTCGCATACGAGTTCTTACTGATGTTTTGAATCGTCCCTATTATAGATATTACCGATTGAATGACTTAAACTGTATTATAATATCCTATTGATATCGTATATCGTAATATCGTATTTGTTTACCTGAACCAAATTTCAAACTAGTTGACTTATCTCAGGGGATATAGTGACCCCTCCCCACTATCTTTGACTGCAGCCTGTATTTCTCAGTCTGTTTTTCAAAGAATTAATAAGTAAAAATACTGAATTTTAATATATCTGTATGTTAAAAACAGTATAAATGACAACCTTACATCAAACACTGCCAATCATTTTAAATATACTTTGACTTTATCTTCTATAAAAAATAGCTATCCAAATGTAATTATAACAGGTTAATCAAATCGAATGGTACCACTTATTATCCTCTACATTATTATTTAAGACGTTTTCATTGCCTCTAATATTATTTAAAATCATCTAATTCTTTATGTTTTGATTTTTAATTAGCATAATATTTCAAATTAAAATGTATTTAATTAGGTGTTCACTGTAGATATATGACAACTGAAGAAAAAAATGCCTGCATGAATTTATTAAAATGTATTTTATTACATATTGGTTATTTTCAGAAAAAACCCTATAGACGCATGCATGCATGACAATAATTCATTTGAATATATAATATTTTTACTTCTTAGAATAGTACTGTTTTTGTCATAAATATTAATTTAGTTAAGTGAGGCAAATTTGTCAGTAAAAAAGAAAATATGAATAATATATAAGATTTAAAAAATATTAAATAAATTACATTAGTAGAATTCTTCTTTAATACGATTTGTTTATTTTATATGTGATACATGGGAGCAGTTATGTGACCTATGCTGCTTGAAGATAAAGAATCTTTTACAGTGTGCATTTATGGTGAAAAATATTATCTCCGCTGAAGAAAATTTTACGCATCTCATTTTTATATTATTCAATAAAATATATTGTTTAATAATCTTGTTTCCTTTCGTTTTGACAATACGTCTGTTTGTTGTGTAGATGCTTTTATATTTTATTTACGAAACTTTCAAAGAGAGTTATTTATCTGAGCAGGTAAAAACAATTAAAATATGTATTTTAGTTTATGAAACGGTAAACTTAAAAAAAAGTAAAAATTTAGTTTTATTTATAAAAAAACAGATAAATGCGTAGCCAATTTGTAAATATAACGGTTTATGTTTCTTCGATTTATTTGTATACATATAATATAAGCACCATACAGGAGTCATTGATACATTTACATATATTTAAACATATAAATTGATTAATAGTTGGCGCTATATACCTATACATGGCGGGCTAGTATACACATAAAAAAACTAATAAATTAAAAACCAAATTTTCTATGTATACAACATTGGACCATTGTAATAAAATGATAATAAAAAGATTCAAATTATCTAAACACTGAAAATTGTTTTAGAATTATGCTTGAAATTGTCTTTATCCATCATTTCAAAATTTTTGTTATAGGTTAGGTTTTTTATCAATTAAAAGTGTTCAAATTGAAAAATCTTTTATTTAATTAATGATTAATGTTTTATTGTATGATACAATTCATAATAATATTGTTAAAAATAGCCTTATTTACTGCGCGATGTTTTGATAAAAGAACTCAATAAATGCACAGATATTCACGATAAAAAAAGAGTTAGGTTGCTTCAAAAGTTTCCTATAAGAAATGGTGTTGGAGGATACCGCGAAAATGTTGTGACTGGATTATTAGACAACATTTTTTATTTTTTTCGTACAATTTATGTCCAATATAATATGTATATGAATTTAGTTGAATTTGCCTAATTTGCAAAAAAATTAAAATTTCACAGAAATTTACTTAACAATCATTTTGACGAAATAACATGTTCATATTATTCACGAATATATCACGTCGCAATGAAGTTTGTTAATTGATAAGACTAGAAATATATTTAACGACTAGGATTTGAAGCTGCTAATTACAAAGATTTTCAATTCTTAAATCTATGGCTATGTACTTCTACCATATGTAACTAAATGCTTTGTGTTCCGCAACAAGCGGTCTAATTTTTCTGTGGAAGTATATCGTAAGGTATCAGTTTCTGTTGGCATAATCAGTGGAAGAGGCGAAACTACATATTGAGGATTAACCGTCCGCATATGTTGGACGATACTTTCAATACGTGCTGGGGTCACCAAGGGCCGACCCAATAGCGCGTGATAATCATCGGCTGGAATGACCTTCTTCCAGTCGTTCAGCATAGTCATGGAATCCAATTTAGCACGAAGTTGAGCTTTGGCTGGTCCCGACATGATTCTATTATATTCCGGTCGATATTCTGATCCAGTTGAAGTCCCCTCGAGTAATGGTTTACACAGTTTCAAAGTTATAGGATCTAGGGTATGTTTCGAAGAACAGTTGCTGTGATCAGAAGAACTAATTGGGGTAACGACTGAAGCTGCACGCGAGAACTCAACATTGGGATAGCACTTCTGTTGTTTCACTTCTGTGGTGTGGGGATATTTTTTCTCTTTTAGACGAGTTTGAAGGAAATTTTCAAAATCACGAAGCTCGACAGAAGAAGGCGTTGAAACTCGGGAGATGTCAATGGTAGCTCTTGGCAACTGGCTGCCATCGCTACTCGTCGATGATTCTGCTGAAATAAGGTCCCTATGGTTTGACTTGTCATCATCAAAGGCTGGGGTGGATGGATAGAAGTTACTCATCGGAAGGTCACTGCTATCCCACAAATGGGAGGTACAGTTCTCTGTAGTTGTCGGTGCAGGTTGTGGTTGTGATTGTTGCTCTTGAAAGTATCGGCTTTGATTGATAAATGGTTGTTGTTCAACTGTTAAAAGGTTTAGAAAATATTATATATGTTAAGTGGGATAAATTAAGCATTAGGGTTTGAATCTATTCTAGATGGTTTGATATTTAATGTGTGTTGTGTAATTGTAACAAATTTTTTAAATAATTTTAACAACTAGCTTTATTAATATTAATCAGATGAGTTTCTATAAATCAGAGGACAGCGCAGTTTAAAGTATAACAATTAAAATATTATTAAAAAATAATAATTTACAGATCAATTAGATTAACACAAAAATGTCAAAAATTTAAAATAATGTAAACAGCAGTTTATATAAAAACAATAACATTAATATTGAATATTATTGTGTAATGTTAAAAGGTTGTTTATTGACAAAACGGTCCACCGAACTTAAATTATCTTATAGTATGCAAATGTGAAACTCTTGAAACGTGGAGTTTTCAGTCTATTGACCATGTTAGACTTATCTAAGTTTTTAATTGATTATTTATTATTGGTTAGTCAATAGTATTTCACGTTTATTGTATATTCATTATTAAAGTTGTGAATTAATTAAAAATGCGAAGAAAATTATTAGAAACCATTTTTATACGTCAGTGCTGTTTTTTAAAATTATTTATAATAATAAAACAATATTTGTATTAAAATTTCCATAGTGACAGATGTTCTCACTATTTATTTGTAAAAAATACCTTCTGTCATTATTGATTTATGGATAAACAACATACACCATGGTTCACCACTATGCTGTTTTATTGTTATGCATAATCTATGTATTAGGGCCTACCACTCGATCTGGTGGAGTTAGTAAATTACACAGTCATTATCTCGTTGACCTCATTATAATTAATATTATTGTAATTATTTCATTTATACTATTGTATGTCATACAGGGACCTCCACCAATAACGGCCACTACATTGTATATTATGTAAAATCTGGAGACAGTTGGTTCAAATATGATGACAAAAATAATGTCCAAATGTAAACCCAATCCAAACGTAAGTGCGCACATAAACCGGTAAACTGTCGCTGAGGGTCCAAAGTCCCGCACCTCTTCCTATTTTTAATAATATAGTACATTTCAATAATCATGTTTCTTATTTATTATCAGATCTATCTTCAGCTATGTATGTTGAGTTTACTAGATTATTAGATTTTGTAGGCTGTCTTTAAAATGTACAGGTTTGACTTGCCATCTAATATGACTCCCTGTCTGTTTGATTGAGTATAACATATTTTTTTCTGGTTTGATGGTAGCAGATTCTTCTTGCTAGACTATGTTGGAGTTCGGTCCTGAAGGGTGTTTTTTATGAAATCATTTTGTTATTTTTATAAAATGTTGTTACTACATTTGGCATTTGCTTCGATAATTTCAGGATCTTTCTTATTTTTATTTATTTTATGGAGGTATTTAGGAGTGAAATGAATTGTTGTCATTTACTATTATAGATAAATATTAGCAACTAATTTTCACCGTGAACATTTACGTTTTCTTTATACGATCATTCCACACATTATATAAGCTACAAACAATTCGTAAACAAATTTAAAAATCATAATTTTTGAAGTTATTATTATCTCCAAAAAAGATTGTCATCAGTGAGTGTGGATAAATTATTATTTTTAACTGTATAGGCAAATTAGCACACATTTTTTCTCTCTCCAAAATAATATATGTACAAATGTAACACAACGTACCAGTTTGGGGAATAATCAAACGATTGGGTATTTCATAAACGGGCTCCCTAAATCGTTTAGCACCTGTCCGGGGCGCGCCACAGATAGCTGACATTTCAATCCGACTCTCCAGACTGTCGTTTTGTAAGTCGAGCGAGTCGAGCTCAGTTTTGACACCTATATGGGTTGTCATGGTTGCATCAAGGGGTACAACAAATTCTTCAAATTAGTTTAGAGAAGGTTAGTATAAGTCATTATTAGTTTGCAAAGATTTACAAGACGACTGAAAAACATGGAATTTTTTTATCAACAACAAAAAACGATATTATGAGGTAACTATGCATCTTGACAACTAAAAAAGGTTGGTTGAAATCAATAGAATGAATCATCAATAAATCAATAAATTAAAATATTCATTTATATAGTATTTGTTGTAATATACAATTGCTATTTTATACAATAGTCTTACGCTGCCACAACCTGCATTTTCGAGATTTATAATTTACTTTATAAATCAAGAAATAAAACTCGACATTTCTCTAAAAATGCCTAGATTATAAAAAATTATAAAAAACTTTATTGTTAAAAATATAAGATATAACATTAAACTCACATGTTTGTTCAGTATTATACATATCGTGAAAGCTTAGAACATCAATATAACATTTCCCTTTGTATATCGGCGGCTAATTTGGTACTAATATCTAAAACGGTAACTCGCATGTACTATTATTATTGCTACATTATTTAAAGAAATCTATAACTACGCGATTCATAATCACGTTAATAACTGCTATACATATAATGTGAAACAAATTTAAGCCGATAAAAAGCATGGAAAAAATATTCATTTGTACTGTAATTTAAAATTCATGACATTTGGATATACAATATAACGTATCAATATATAGTTTAATTATATTAATAGTCTATATAGATATATAGTTTAATTGGATAATCATAGTGTCAATCTAAACATTTTATTCGTTAAAGTAAAACAATATTTGTTATATTGGATCAACTAGATATATAACGTAACTATAATACTTCTGCGTATTCTTTCAATTAAAAATATTGTTCAGAAATGAAAAATATAAAACGAAAAAAGAAATGTCGTGAATGGTTTGATTGAATATTTCATTTGGAAATGTCACAAAATAATGAATTCATTTTGAATGCAGTCCATATATTTAAACACACCAGACAAGAAAAAAGCAGACGAATGGGGAACATGTAAATGTTACGCGATAAACAGAAATGAGCACAAACACATTAAAATAGTTTGGAAAATATTATTTTAGTTTCAGTTAACGAAATATTACAAGTAATTTAATATAAGACAGTAAGAGCGTTATTAAACTAACCTTTCGTATATCCAAAGCATGAAATGTAGCTTCTCAACTGTTCCGATGCGCTTTTGTGGAGCTGTGTACTCTGATGAGATCCGTTTGTACCACCGCCATCCGACCAGTGTACAGTACTACTACGCTTCTTTTCTGCCTCAAAGTATCGACCATACATTTATTGCGATGTTGAAGATATCATTGAAAAAGTGAAACAATTAACTAAATAACTATGATTCAATATTATGAGCAAACACAACGTTATGCGTTTGTTTGAATCGCCGCCAAGTTGCTTGCTTTGAGGGTTGACTGATTGGTGATTAATGTTTGCATCGTTCGTGCTTAAGTACGTTGCATGAAGGATAAGGATATGCTATTCATATTAGTGAGACTTGCGGCATTCTGTAATTCAACAATATAGTATAATTATAAGTGAATGAACCAATCAACTTAGTAGCTTTTGTTGAGAGTATAATAATTACAGCTGCTATAAGAGATGCAATATTGGGTATGAGAGGTGTGGTATTTATTACATTATAATAGCTATTAAGTTATAAAAGGAATAACCAAACATACCAGTCAGAATCATTTTTTAGGAATGCAGATAATGATATATCTAAGGTCTCGAGGTGAGAAAATAAATAGAAGATAATTTATGATATCCAAAACAATAATTTGAAAAGTATTCAAAATGAGGTTCGTACATCAATCAATATTAAGATGTTACGAAATGTAATTTAATGAACAACATAATTTTAAATACTCAGAAATATTTTAATATTATTATAAATGAACATCACGAATATAAATTTATGTTATTATTATATTTGTTATGCATATAAATAAAAAGTGGGCAACACATTTCGAAGCATAACAGAATTATCAAATGGGAGTCTAAATAAGATCAAATCTGCATAATGTCAAAAATACATTTAAATCTAAACTTTTTAAAACACATTGCTGTCCATATATCGAATGTTCATAAAACTGAACTTGCGTAACATTGAAATTGCATTACATCAAACCTGCATGACACCCAATTTGCATAACATCAAAAACCTGCAGAACACCCAATTTGCATAACATCAAACCTGCATAACACCCAATTTGCATAACATCAAACTTGCATAACATAAAACCTGCATAAAACCCAATTTACATAACATCAAACCTGCAAAACACCCAATTTGCATAACACCAAACCTGCATAACACACTATTTGCATAACATCAAACCTACATAACACCCAATTTGCATAACATCAAACCTGCATAACATCAAATTTGCATAACATCAAACCTGCATAACATCAAATTTGCATAACATCAAACTTGCATAACATCAAACCTGCATAACATCAAACCTGCATAACACCCAATTTGCATAAAATCAAACCTGCATAACACCCAATTTGCATAACATCAAACTTGAATTACATAAAATCTGCATCACACCAAATTTGCATTACATCATACTTGCATAACACCCAATTTGCATAACATCAAACCTGCATAACACCCAATTTGCATAACATCATACTTGCATAACGCCCAATTAGCATAACATCAAACCTGCGTAACACCCAATTTGCATAACATCAAACCTGCATAACACCTAATTTGCATAACATCAAACTTGCATAACTTCGAACCTGCCTGCCGTCTACTTTTTTATGAATAATTTAAAATATAACAATTTCAACAAAATTAAATCTGCTACAATAATAACCAATATAGGATAGGCCCAAACAATTAATGGAGTGGTAACAATGGCAATAATCTAACTTTAATTTTTATATAATTTACAGATTCGATTCTATATATGCAAGTTCAAAAATAGTAAGTATTTTCGATGTTAAATTTTTGCTAATCTGATGGTGTGAAGATTCGAAATAATGGTTTTTTGATGTCCTGAAAATTTTACGTTGTAGCAATTTGATAAATATATAATTACAATAAGCTTAAATACATATTCGACGTTATGCAATTTCTATGTGTAATATGTGAGTAATTATTAAAATTATTTTATATATTTATTAATAGTTGACAAACTTACAAATAGCATGGATTATATATATATTTATGATTATTACATAGTCACATTCGTTTATGGTTGATTTATTTGAATTCGCCAGATAGAATTTGCTTTAGTTATAAAATGAAAAATTGTCTATGGAGAAGTTTTGAATAAGAGGAAATACAATAATTTTATAAATGTAAAATATATAAAGTAAACATAGATATGATGAATCTGTCTTTATCAAAATGAATGGCAGTAATTTTCAAAATATCGAAATCATTTTACGTATATGACGTATATTAATAAATATAAACTATATATATAGCAAACTTATTTTGACACGTAAACAAAAATCGATTTAATATCAAACATACCTTATTTACTAATCTATAGAATAAAAAAGCGGAAGTTCTATTCTTGTTGACTATTCTATATTGACTATTCCAGTCATAACCAGCTTACAATTACTTTTAAGCATATAATCTGAAATTAGGAAATTGAATACTCCTATTATTGATTAATTATATACATAATGCAATGCAGTTTTAGTAGATTTTAATGAAATCTAAAACTTTTAGTCAAATTTGTATATCTTAGCAAGATAAAAAAATCGTTTAAAAATAAAATGTAAATAAATTGGGTCAATTAAGATATTTTTCCAAATAATATATTTATTCTTATTTATGACGACATTGTGACATTTGTTTACTGTATTTACTTAAGGGTCTTTTTTGTCCAGTTTTGCGTCTTTCATCAAATTTGATTGATAAAATGATTCAATTTTGCATTATACATATTATGTAATACATATTTATATTTAATTTAAATTAATAGCTAGATTTATCAATTATTTTGTTTTCAACATATATAGATTTGTTTTATAGATAACCAGCATAAAATCTTCAGACACTCTGTATTACCAGTTTAAGACATGTACCTACAACATCTTCTTTATAATTTATCATTTTTTGTATTGGTTCATATTAAAAATATATAATATTGATATTGAAGATGTGAAAATAATTATGTTATTGTATTTAATAATTGTAGCAAAACATTAGATTTAATAAACTGAAATATTTACTTATTTGTCATAAGCATAGCTAATAAATACAATTTTATTGAGTTTGCATGCAATACATATTTTATTAATTTAAAAAAGGATATTTGTACATTGTCCAAATATTAAACACACTTCATTAAAAGTGTATTGTAAAAAAGGCATATACCTTAATTTTGACTATTTTGTTTTAATAACAAATAATAAAAAATAAATTTGAGATCAAATTAAAACAGAAAAAAAGTGTACTAAAGTTTAAAATAGAAAATTAAGGTTTACATTGTACAAGAAAAGTTTTTGGAGATGAATACTGGCGTAATAAAATTCCCCCCCCCCATATTAAATTAATTAAAAAACTGCTCACAGTGGAATTAAGCTTTTCTAAATCAATCAAGCATGCCTAAATTGTCTGGCGACAGATACTCTATATTGTTATAGATATCTTTATGACAGGTTATTCCACATGATTGATTGAGCACAATGGTGTTAATCGATATTTAATAACGTTGTAATTAACTTGAGTTTCATAATATTGACAGCCAACAGAAAAATAAAGGTATCTACATTAATAGTTATGTGAATTAAAAATGTTGGTATCCATTTGTATCCACCAATATCTATCAAATTACTTTTTGAATACTAAGCTCATTATTATAATAATTGACGAAAAACGTCAATCATAGTAACTAATATAGTTATTACACATAGTTAAACTAATTTTTAATATAAACTGTTATGCAACTTGACCAATTGGTTTTAGCTCTACATTTTTTATATCACCAAGATTTCTGTTTTTTCTATTTTTCTAAAAGATTGCAGATGTGTTCTTCGATTCGAAGTCCGGTGTCCAGAAGCTGGTAGCAACAACGGGTGGGCAAGACAAAACACTATGATATACGGAACAATTTGCTGAGAACACTTGGTGATGGCGAATGAAAAGAGACGTAAGGTCATATTCCAATTGGTGTCAGTTCACGGGACATTGAACTAAACGAAACAGCCAATATTGTGTGCGTATGAAGTACTGGTGGCAAAGGATCATAGCAAAGCAACATTATAAAATACTGGGAAACCAAAGCAGTCATCAAGTAAGGTATCAGAAAGTAAGGGTTAGTGAAAGATAAGGGAGAAAAGTGGCAAAAAGTGGAAATGACAAAGACAGAGACGTGAATTCAGACGAAGGACTATAAAATTCGTTTTTTGAAGGAATTAACGGCATTCCCAGCTCATCTAAACGCAACATCCTAGAGAATGAAATGAATCGTCGAACTTCTCGCTGTACAGATGTAGGAAAAGCCCAATTCCACGTTAATTCCTTCAAAAAACGAATGAGAACCAATGGATACCCCGAAAATTTCATGAACAAGAGGCAACAGAGA
>JAUZND010005265.1:0-31915 GCA_034780555.1 Coelogynopora nodosa
TCTCGGGTTGCGAAATGTTCTCGCGTTGTGAGTATAGTGTACGCATGTGTCCTCTGTTTGCAGGAAAAACGAAAACAACTACTGATATCGTTTCAGTTTATTAGAGGTTTTCCTTTAAGGAAAGTAAGAACAAAGCCATTTTGTCACGATAAATTTAGTGGCGATAAAACGTTGAAAGGAAGGAGGTTTTAGTAGGACAGTGTAAATATCTTATTCATAAATATTCTGATGATCACAGACTGCATCACATTGAGTTTCATCTCACAAAAAACAAGATGTCCATGCTTGTTAAACTACAGCTTTTTCGGTCTCCAGAGATAGAGATATTAACAAGTTTTTTGTACATACATATGTTATTTGCGAATAGTATTTTTTGTAATCATTTCTTTTCAATATATCTTTTGGGTTGTGTTCCGATATTTGACTAACCAAGTTGACAACGTCAAAGGAATTTAATAAAATAAACAAGTGGGTAATATATTGTTATGTCGTATTATGTACAAAAATATATATTCGACTGTGTAGAAAGGCGAAAGTTTTCTT
The DNA here is from genome assembly GCA_034780555.1 of Coelogynopora nodosa. Classification (NCBI taxonomy): domain Eukaryota; kingdom Metazoa; phylum Platyhelminthes; order Proseriata; family Coelogynoporidae; genus Coelogynopora; species Coelogynopora nodosa. The sequence continues at coordinate 544 of JAUZND010005265.1, forward strand.
CTTAATTCAATTCAAACCTTGTCTGTCCCATTATGGGCTTAGACATGAAGTATATTGAAGAACAGAAAATGACACATTTATGTTCCACAACAAAATGATGTTCGAACATACAATGCTTCAATGGGAGGAACCTATAGAACCAGAATGCTAATACGTATATAAAATATGTATACGTGGTAATATGTGGTACAATCATATCTTTTTATGGTTGATTAATGTTACTTTATAAAATTGTTGGTACCTCCATATACAGTATGATAGCTTTAAACAGTTTACATCAATTCCGACATTCTATAGCTGTTTCTTGTATGCCAAGTCTCTTAAGAGTTCAGAAAGACAGTCTGGTGCAGGTTCGAGCACGCTTCCAGGTGAAGTACGGCTTGATGGATTCAATAATTGGGTCAAACATTTTGATAAGAAGTGACAATGGCAAAGGCAAATTGCTCTTCTATAATAAGAACTTCTTTTATCCTAATAATAAGGATACTATTAAATTTAAATATCAAAAAATATTCCAATCAAAAAGTGCATGAACGCTAAACATAAATATGTTGGAAAAATTCAAATCATACCATTTACCATTGTTATCATCGAAGCACATTTAAGTAGTAATAAGCAATATACTTACAAGTATATTATTGTAAGTATATATTGTAGGTATAAAGTAACATATTATTTTTCTTACACTTTAGTATCGAATCGATCACACCAATTTGTTACCAAATTATTTGTTAACTATTTTAGCTTCTTTTTATACGTAAAGAAGAATTCTACCATTTACAGTTAAATAGTTAAGAAGTATATAAATAATTTAATTTTATAATTTAATTATTATATTTTATTTTTACAGAAAGTTGAACATTGATACTTGTATGTCCTTATCAATGACTCACCATTCACAGACTCCAGAGAGATGGTTCCGACATCTTGCCAGTCGACTTTTAAACTCTCACATTCATAACCGAATTGACAGTTGGACTCGTTCAGGCAAGTCTGAGTAAACACTTGGTCGGAACATGCATAGCTCGCATATTCAAAAAGCCAGTTGTCCTTGCAGAAGCAAACGCCATTCGTTATTATAGCGTGTCTTTTTAGTATACAATTAGAAAACATAAAAAATAAATTGATCAAAAAATTAAAACATCTATATTTCTAACAGGTCTAATTTAGTACGACATTAAAAATAATTAAGTGAAAAAACATATAATTAATTATTTTTTAAATTGCAAATTACCATATTTAAGAAACCATTTCTAATACAAGAATACAAAGAATAAATTATAATTTAATATTTTCCGATTTTGTATTTTGAATTAACTTATTACTTATATGTTCTAATCTGATGATGATTATCTCTACTCTCGGCTCCACTGTTTATAACTACACCTCTCTCAGCATATCGAAGGTACACCTGACGAGGCTATCTACCAGCGAAACTTTAAAGGTCGATAATGGATTACATAAAAGTTTTATTTTTATTTTCAACATACTGCCGCCCATGGGGGTATATACACGCCTTCCTACTAACTTACAAATAGTTGATTGCTATAACCAGAAATATTAGACAAAGAAATGGGTCGTGCCATTGACATTTTAGAAGATAAACAATTTACATAAAATATCACCGGACAATCCAACAGCCTAACCGATACTACTATGAAGCAATCTTGATCACTATGATATATGCAAGGTTAAATGGAAAGATACATTCCAAAAATTCCATACATGAGGGAAACGCACTCTAATAAAGCAAACGACTATACATTACCAATAGTGCCAATTATTACACCTCTAGAAATGACAATGCAAGGTAGGAAATGTGTACTTGCCAACGATAGTTGTAAAGAAAATACATCATTTTCGAACTGTCTTGTAAGCCGTGTAGATACTAATATAGGAGAAACTCAACGTACCTACACACAAGACTTCAAGAATACAACAGCTCAATTCAACTGGGAGAAGAACAGTCAGCAATGAACGAACATTATGTTAAAGAACAACTTCAAAAGAACGCCATTATTCGAGGGTGTTAGATAAATCTATGGGGATACGTTCACAGAAAGATCAGGGATGCTCAGTCCGAGAAACAATAAAAATGTGGGATAAGCTTGACACGCAATACATTTAGAAAATAATGAAGCTGTTATCGAATATTTCCATAAATAATTGACTATATATAGTTAATGAATTATCAAAAATTTATATATATTATAATAATAAAAGATCACTAATATTTACTAATATCACTATTAAACCTTCAAATAGATGTTAAGAAATTATAATTGTTAAACATAATATGAATTTATATGAACAGTATTCTCTTAATAAATTATTGGCATATAGTATGACTTTGACGTAAAGTCGAAAATGTAATTAATTTACTGAAGCGATATTGAACCCCTTTTTTTCTAATTAATTATTTCATTATGAATGTTCAAAGTGACAACACATATATTAAAGCTTACTAAGAAAACGTAATCTAAAATAAAACAAATTTGAAAATGCTGAAAATGTTTCCAATGTCTATATAGACTGTGTTATTTATTATTATAATTTAAACCGAACACTTCCTGATTTTCGTAAAAGACTCTCCATATTAACCAACTACTTGAAATTCAGAAACAATTAACTTATATTTCAAATCAAACCTGGTTAATTATTTTATATACATAACATACTGTAAAGTCAGGTGCGGATTCAGAAATTGTACCGGGCAGATATAAAATATTTCAAAAAATCAGTTTTTGATAATAGAGTTCGCCAATATCTAAATATGAATTATGGCGAAATAAACAAGTTTAATTTCATGCTACATGTAATATTTCTATACAATTCAACAGATTTTTCGTAAAATATTTACGCATGTAAGTTTGCAATTATTTTTCTTTTCTTTTCTAAATAACTTTCGGTTTGATAAAAATTACACGTGCGAGGGTTAAAATGGAAAACACACCCTATATATGAAATATTTCCATGATACATATTAATATTACTAGAGCAACATTACACCAATATAACTCTACATCGACCTCTATGGACGTATACAATACATATACACAACAAACAAGGGTGGGCTTACCCATACGAAGTTTTACCGCACTGTAGTCGACATTCTCTTAGATCTGAAGTACCATTTGCCGTTACAATAAAAGACTGGGTAATGGGGCCTGTCACGCTGAATATTATACATTGTGCATCGTTTTCCGATACAACATCTAAAACAGAGAAATAACAATGTTACAATAAATCGTAATAGTTAGCTAAAAAAATGAGTCTCCATGTTGGAAAGTAGCGCAGCTTTTCACCTAAACTAACTGCGACAGATTCCTCCTACTGTCAATCCATTAATAAAGCGTGCAGTATAAGTTAATTCTGTGTCGCAGCTTTAATTTGTTAATATACACCATGGAAAGAATGTAAAAAATATTTTGAAACTTCAATCGATTACAAAAGAAGGATTCTAATATAATTGTTTTATGATGCTCATATGAACATAAATTTAAAAAAAATTATATAACCCAGTTTGTTGGCGATTATATTATGCAATGAATAGAGAAACTACAACCATATTTTCAAATACCCATTTCTTTTAATAAATTTGATCAGATGTATATCGTCAATTCTTTTCCAATGTGTATCATTTTATTATGCTAATTAATGCTATTCTTAAGGAAATTATAAATTAAATAAATCGAAATAAAACCATTATAACGTGAAAAAAATATTAAACAATAATAAAAATTATGAAATATTTAAACAACTTATATAAAATATTTTGAAAAGGAAATGTTAAGATAAAAAACAGTGGAAAAATTGAAAACACATTGAAAGAAAATACCTTATTTTTTAAATTGTGAAAGTTATTTTTACTATGTAAAACAAATGCGAATCAATTGATTCAAATTTTCCGATTACAAATATATATTTTTTCTAAAAGGTGCACAACAAAATGAATATTACTAAAATGTGTTTTTCTTCTACAGAAATACAGCATTATATTATACAAAACATTTACCCTATTTTGAGAGTGACCGATGCCTTACTTTAAGTAAAAAATAAGTTTCATTTTTAAGCTAAAATTATTTAAGTAGATATTGGCGAAAATCCTAAGGTTAGAGATATAATCAGAACTATCACGTGATAAATATACTCAGGTTAAATAAGGCATAAATATCAATATAAAATGTGTACCTACAATATTATAATAATCCATATATATGTACTATATAGTGCATAATTTCATTTTTACACTATAGGGGCGCCATTTTTTTATATGCAGGGGGTGCTATTTAACTTTTGGTGGCGAAATTTTACTTATGTCTGAGGGGGTACGTACTTTCTGTACCCCCCTCGCTGCACGCTGGGGAAAGCATAGTAAGAGAGACAACTTTATTACTTAATCGTTTGAATTAGTGACCTTTGTAACTATTTCAATGATAGAGTAAACATGATACCATTAACACAACGTAATGCAATTATATTTTCCAAATTAGTCTTTTTTCATTTAATTGATTTTATATACTAAATGCATGTCTTCACTTTTGTATAAATATGTGAAGTTTTAAATATGAGATAAGATTTCTTATTTAATAGCAATAATTATTTACGATTTTGCAGTACGTAGTCCACCGAAATAATAAGAATATAAATACGTTTAATATTTTGAAATAGACATTTCTTTGAACAAAAGACATTTCAGAGTACCGATTTTTCTTTTTCAATGTTAAAAGTGTGTTTATGTTTGTATATGTCAGCTTAAGGTTTTTTATATTTGGTTTATATCATATTTATTTAAATAACAGTTACACATAATGTTATCACGATATTATTTATGAAGACTTACATTTTTTATATTTAAATAATTTCAATATTTCAAATAAATGTCTAATTTTATTAATGTTACACAATTGTTTAACCTAGCTTCTGATGTCATAGCATATAACTATGAAGAAAGTCTAGCCTTATTACATAGATTAGGCCCATTTTATTAAAGTATTGTAGAAAAACTAGAACATAAATTTACATTAAGTAAAGTTAAATTTATAACGTTGATAAAACTACTATTTTTCAATGGGGTTTATTTTAACGTGCTTTTAAATTAAAATATTTTATGAAACATTATTATATTAAAGATTTATTTTTACAATACTATTATTGTACAACCTAGCAAACTTAACTAAATAAAATGTAAAAACTATTATTAAAATCATAAAAGTATCAATGTCAATATTCTATGTAAAACTTTATATTATCATAGTTTTTAATTTAAAGGAAAAATTTAGTATAAATTCATTATAAGTATTGTTAAATTATATAATCTATATATATATATAGTCATTATTCAATTTTATTAACCTTGTATTAATCAGTGGACATATTTTGTAGGTTAGCTCCGTGGAGGGGGGGTAACAAAATTTTGTATACAGGTACCTTCTAAAGACTATAACTTTTGATCAATTTGATCCTTTTTGCATCTGATTCTAGATCACGAGACCTAGTTTTGTATATTTTTATTATTATACTACTACTTATATAAATAAGCCATAAATATTATAAATGCTATTTGAGTATTATTTGAAATTGCTGATTATTTTAATATAAAATTTTATTATTCAACTTAAATGTATATATTTTACGATAAATTTATTATTCTAATAATGTTGCAAGTTTCAGCTCCTAATATCATCGGCAAATAAGAAAACCGAGGTGGGTATAAAATTGTTCAATAATAACACAATTTTCTCTGGCATGTTACAATATTCGAAAATATTGTATTTAGTTAGATAAAGTATTTTAGCCACTGTGAAAAAAATCAGGGTAATGCATTGAGTAGTTCAATCAAAAACATCAATTATTTGAATAAAAAAATGGTAAATATAACAAACATCACAAAATAACAACACAAAATCTTTCTATATTTAAATTGCCAATTATTTGCATATTCAATTAAAAAATGTTAAAACACAAATTTGAAACAATTTCGATATTTGATTAATTAAAAAAAATACAATTCAATTTCTAAAAAATAGTATTAACACAGTATAATTGATCGTACACATACAATACACAAATATAAATAAACGTAATTGAAAATATCCAATAACGTAAATATATATATATATCTATATTCCTCTTTTTCTATATTTTCTTATTATGCAGTAGGTATATAATTTAATATGATATTAGAATATTTAGAATATATATGTGTAATGTCAATAACATTAAATTGTGAGATTCATTAATAGTGATACAGAAAAGCAATATAACACTATAGAGACAATCAAGGACAACAAGTTGCATAAAACGCATAATATATGTCGGCTAACTGTATAACTACCGATTTATTCTGTACCAAAATTGATGATTTTTTAAATTATAACTTTATTACTATGTAAAAACCATTAAAAATTGTGTTTAATGTTTATTGTACAAAGAAACAATATTTTAGAATAAAATTATATCCATTATGAGGTAAAATGTATAATATAGTGTTATACCTTCGTTATATAAACAGTTAATACTGAATGTACCTATAGTGCCCATTTAATGCATTATATATATATATATATATATATATATCTGTGAATTACTGTACATAGAGACTAAATCAAAATTGATAAGTTAATATGTTACAAATAAACATAGTAAAATTTTAGAAAAATATAAAGGTATTATAAAAATTCCAATTCTACTAACCTGTATTGCACAACTTTATAACAATACAAATAACACCACTGAGTGTCCAAAACGTCAACATTTTCACTCAAATGAAGTTTATACTCAATGGTGTTAGTCACGGCATGAGTCCTCTAAACGACAGTCAAGAAATACAAATCCAACCCGTTAAAACAGCCGCATATGTTTATATGTTGTTTGTTAGCTGTCATAGTAACAAAATATAAAATTGTATGTTTTTTAAAAGAAAGTTGATGTTTATGACCATAGCAACTACATAGAAATTATGGAATTGTTTCTATTTCATATATATTATTATTAAAAGTTAATAGATTTTATTGGAAAAATAAAAGAGTACCATTAAACACGATTAGAATAAAAATATTACCCATGCCAATAAAGCATTTAATTATTTATAAACTTTCGTACCTTATCAATTTATCTATATTTTAAAAAGATTTAAACAATAGCATGAAATCAATCTAGCCTAAAAAAATTATTTTGTTATCAATAATGACGCTATGCGGTTTGTTATCCAATTTGTTTAATGGGATAAATTTAATGGTATACAATTCTTGTGGTATAAAGGTATTAATCATATTAATGATAAATAATATAAATTTTATACATCAAATTAATTATAACAAATACATCAAAATTTATTTCAAACCTCGGATAAATATAATAAAATTAATGAAAATGGATATAACTAAATTTATTAATATCATACAATATTATACAGAATAATAGTATAAAAACAACATAATGTTGATAACATTTACTCTGCGGTTTCCACGCATTTCTAAAATAAATTATAAGTAAATCAAATAATACTATAATACATTAAATATATGAGATAAGATTGTTATATAATATTATATAATAATATATATTTATAATATATATATATATAGATAAGATAATATTGCAGCATTATTAATACACATCACTGTATGAATACACACGGAGAATCGTTCGATTACACAGCAAAGTTGAATAAATATTTTGTATAACCAAATATCTGTAAGTTTGCGTTTTTGAAATAACACAGATAATTACATAACCTGTATTATATATTATAAGGCTACAGACACCGAGGGGTTATCCAGCTTAAGCGCAATGTAACCTAAGGTTTCACTTGTATCTGATGTTATATACGGCTACAATAACCCTCTAAGTACGTTTGGGGTCGATAGCGACCCCAGAGCTGTGTATGCAACCATTTTTTCTGAAAAATAATAATTATTAGAAATGCTACTGGGGTGTATTTTACTAATGGAATGTTTTAAGAATAATTTTCAGATATATTTATCATACAAATGTATGATACAAATAAAAGAGATGAGTAGGTAAATAGAAAAGTGTAATATGTGATACTCTTAAAATAGGTATAGACACTGTTATTAGAGTTTTTAAAATTACAAAGACATATCAAGCAAGCAGTGTAAATTGTAGCTATAACTCCTGTATTAGTCGCAAGATATGTTGCAAACAATTCGTTGTTTTTTTATTACCTTGTTGCAGGCACCGCACATTTCAATTCTTTTTCTATCGGATTCGCGAGGAAACCGGTCATAACGTTTTCGTTTACGGTTATCACGTTTGGAAAGCGCAGGGGCGTCAATGACATTTGGTGGTCGGCTGGCGTAAACAAGTTTTTCGGCAATAGTTCCTGTATCATATTCAGGGTTCGCAGAACAAATACCACTAATTAATTCATAGCTGCTATATAAAAAAAGAGTTATATAGGGAAAAAATCATTGACAACCGACGCCTTTCCTTTGGCAATTATTTCCTTATCCTTATAGTACGCCATTTGTTTTGTTATAGTAAAGAACGATCTCGAGTTTTCTGTCTTCTCTTGTTTTGTGTACCTCGTTATAATAATGACAATGTACGGTACCATCTTAATCTTAGGTGAAAGCAATAATACTAAGTTTCACTTCTATTCCTTTCGTTTCAGAGTTCGCTGGAGTAATAAATTTACGAGTTGCGATGGATTCAATATATCTTACAGTAATATGTAGTTACAGACAGAAAATAAAAACAAGCGTTTTAAGGGCTATTCCAACCAAACGCGACGCTTGTTAAAAAGTTGATTTACTTTTCAATAAGCCTATTTACACTGAACGCGACGCGATGACATATATTTCAATGCAAAAAAGATAATAAATTATGTAGAAATCTTTAAATGTTACATGTCACGTAACGCTTACAGAGAACTGAAATGAATTCGTTGCAAAAATCCTTTTTCGCGTTTCGTCTTATTTGGAGAAATTTATTCAATAATATTCACAAATACAATAAATAATTATAGTATTAATTAGTTTTATTTAATACACATACACAATCGACAAACGCATGCATACATATACAAAAATGTAGAGTAAATAAATATATTTCGTCCCGATAGCGACAACATGGTTGTCATGTAAACATATAAGCAAATGAAGTACTTAAAACACCGCAAAGTACTTCTAGTGTGCTGTACAAATATGGTGCATCAAATTATTATTTTTTAATCAGACATTTCTTAAATACTCTGAAAATATATGTATTTGCCACTATGTCGCATCGGCTAACTAAATTTTATTAGGAGATTAGAGGCCTTTCCCATTACTTATAGAGTGATATATATAGCTATGTCGGCAAGAGTTCAGCAAGTGTTACACGTAATAATATAACATAAAACAAGAACAAGTATGGAACAATAATATCGGTTGTTAATGTCATGACCATTGAACTTTAATGGTCATGACCATTAATGAAATGTTCATATTTGCACTTATATATTTATAACAAAGTACAAACTTTTATAATGTAAGTAATAACACATTGTCAATAACGCATTGTATAATTATATAGCTAGATTTATGCTTGTTCACACATCTCATTGACTATATCGAGCAAAATACGTAAGAGTACAAAACATTGCAATTTATTACTGTCAACATTATTTAACTTTGCATCATAATCGTAATTTTTTATGCATAAAGGTAATATTTATCCTACTGAATTCTTTGTATGTTTGGATATAAAAAGTAGATGTGAAAGTGTCAGGCAAATATCTACACGTAGGCTATAGTTTTATCTTAATAAAAAGTGTAAAGATATTACTTCACTTTTTTCATTTTAAAAATAAATATATACAATCCTGATTTTGAAATTTCCATTTGGTATGAAATTCAATAAGGTAACCTATTATTATAAACAAGTTGAATATAATTAAAGTTTTTAAGTTATAGTTTCTAAAAAATGTCTAGGTAAATCGATAATAATCGGTCGTGACCAAGATAGATAAACCATTTACCAATGACCGAAGAACCTGTTCACCACTGTATACTGGTCCCTACCTTTTGCAGCAGTCTGGTGTACATGATGAGTACCGTTTAGGTGGTTTCAATGTTTCCCTATCCACATTGTTTCTGAACAGCTAAAGAAGAAGTCAATTTTATTATTCAAACTTAGAGTGCAGTGTTGTTTATTGTAGGTTTTCCAGCTAATAGTGCTATTATAAGAAGACTATATTGTTATAATGTTCGTAGTAATGCAGAACACAATAACGTAAGACGAACAAAAAGAACAACACGTCAATATCATAAAATTGCTACTTATCAGTAATTTAAAACTTATCAATTATATAATTGTGACAATAAAAATAGTATTTATTAGTAATTTAAATCCTAATATTATTTAAATATTCTTTGAACTTATATTTTAGTGCTATACATTTTTGTATTGTGTAATTTCGAAGATAATAATACCGAATTTTCTTGCGCATAATGAGCCATTTTCAAATATATAGTAAATGCCTAAAATAGCTGGTGGGCATTATTTGCAAGTTATTTCTAATTATCAAATCAAGCTGGGATAAATTTGGCCTTTTTCTCGCTTAATTCGGATGTTAGTGTGTAACAGTGGCATTGATAATTGCACCGAAGCATAGCGTTCAAGCTGACATGCATTGCATTGATGACGAAGAAATCAACTATATAATAAAAGTAGATAATACCATGCTGCAGAACACTAATCAGTATTGAATAAGAAAATTAATAATACATATTACAATAAAAAACATTGTGTTTTAGAGAGAGATTGTGCCTATAGTCTATATTATATCCTATATTCTAAGGCATAATGCCTTTATTCTTAAAATTAACATTAAACTAGTTTCATAATTGTATACAAAATTTAAGAGAGAGCATACTTTAGGAACTAAGTAATTACTATTGCTAACAAAGATTATCTACCTTATACTATTGGTAATATATATTATTATAAATTAATAAAAATAACTGCCGTAACCAACTACTATTCGAACTGCATAAAAAAAGATAATACATACAAATATAATACGTTGAAAGCATAAGTGAAACAAACAAACTTTAAAAAATCAACAACTTATTTTTACAGAAATCATTTTTATTGATAAATTATACAACAAAAATACGACCACTAAAAGTTATCAATGAATTAACTTGTTCAGAATGTTACTGGAACATAAATACTTTAAAACTGAATAAAATAGTAAAAGATCAAGAAATAAATACACGGTATTGTTAAATAAGAATTAAATGATGACGGTATAGGATATCCTAAAATAGGATTGAAGACATGTTCTGCTGCCAACTATAAGATAGCAAAGTTATTTAAATATTAAATTTCATAAATTAGAATTATTAAAAAAATAATTAATTGTTGGTTTACTACTTCCCATTTAAATATAATAAATATACCTATAACAAATAATGTATACAATTGTTAACTATAGTTTAAATATATATAAAGGAACTTTACTATCTTATAGGTGAAGTGTATATTATAATTTTTTACACTCTGGCGCGCGGGCACACGTTACGCCCGGTAGAAATGTGCAACATAAAAAACAAAAAAAAAGAAGGCTTATATGTAAATTAATTTGAAGATAAAACATGAATAAAAACACCGTTTTAAATCAGGATTGATCAATTTAACGGATAATATGTCACTATTAAGAAAGATTTTATAAAGCACTAAAATATAACTTCAGCACCATGGAAACAATTGAAATATTGAACCATTATATTAGGAAGGATAGTGTCATTTTAAATAAAAGGTAAAGGGCTTGCTCCTAAGTACCAGAACTTGCACAGTAAAAGTAGATCGCAATAATCGTCAGGCATTTAAAGGTAAATAAAGAATAAAAATATAGAAATGTACAGAAAAGTTATAACATTCAAATGCAGCGCATTATAAAAGAGATGAAAAAGAGATTTAATTAAATAGAAAAATAATCCACACACTTATTTCAAACAGAGAATCCTGTAAAGTAAGCAGCTATACCTCTCCCATTCTTTTCTAAAAGAACACAACTTCGAGTGGACTACATTTAGGTTGATGGGATGAATGATAATTATAGTGGCTATGAGTTTGAGTTAGAGTTTAAAAATTATCACTAAAACAGAGTTCCCTCGCTTTTCTCACATAAAATTCCAGGAAGTTCCATACATGTTGTCAAAGGATCGTGAGCGACGATAAATAATATGGACTCCTATCACAAATTAACACAGCATATAAATAAACAATTTTTGAATTAGTATTTTTAAACATCACTAATAGTATGTAATCTAAAAAATATAGTAATATGCAAATATACAAATCTAAATTTTCAATTAGAGTTTCTAGTCACTATTTCGTTTAAAAACTGTATATTGAAAAGCGAAACTTAAATTTTAGAATTCTTTTAGGAAATAAAGCAATGCGAGAACTCTGATAAGCAAATTAACAGCAGAAAATACCAAAAAAATGTAGTAGAATTCAATTTCAGTAGTAAGGTAGCCACTGATTCTAAGCACAACTACCAGCTGACCAGTAAACCCCCCTCCCGTGTGGATCACTTTCTACTCCACAGCTACTGGCCGGGGCAGATCATCGTCCTGGTCCACAGGAGTGAAGCCCTTGGTGGTGCCCCGAGTAATCACCACTGGCCCGTGAGGCTGACTTCCGCGCCGGAACAGATCACCCGAGTCGACACGGGCGCAGATGCTGTTCAAGTAGGCGTTGAACTCGAGGTCGCCCTGAGCGTAGACGTGATGTCCGGCTCCGTCAATTACCTGAAAGAAATCATTACAGTCAGTGTGAAAATATTGTATGTAAGTCAAACCGCCACCGAATTATATCTGCAAACTCAATTATAAGCTCTATATCCCCGGGGTAAATGTGAAAGTGATACTAATGCGGTGTTTTCTAGAAGATCAAGATTTTTAAAAACGTTATATTTTTGGCAATATTAGTTAAAACCATTCATGGTAACAAAAATGTAATACCTAAGGCTACACCTTAAACATAGTGAATAACGATTAAATATTTAAGTTAATGAATGATTAAAACTAATCTTAAATATTTATAATACAATATGTAATCAAACTTTTATAAAATCTAATTAAAAACAAAATAAAAAACTATTTTTTATTAGTAATAATAATTATTGACTAATTGATGTATAACGATAAATTAGAAATAAATGAGACAACTGTCAAAATATACATTATATTATGCAATGAAAAATTAATAAAACTTAATTAACAGAACTCAAAATGTATTTAGAAAACTCCATTTCACGCTAGAAATTTAGACAACCTTTAACCCTCACCGGAGTTCCTGTCTACATGGGTAGACAAGACCCCACCCCCCTCATTTTCCCCCTCCAAATCGGTCAATAGGAAGCCATATTAGCAAAAAAAGTAATACTCGGTTCTGATCGGCTGAAAATATAGCGTAGCACAATATATGTAACTGTATTGATCAAGTGAAAATTCAAAAGAAACTATGTACGATATCACTGCACACTTTGTGAGTAAAATGAACACCTTAAATTTCAAAGTTCTGGTGCTACTTGAAAATAATTGTTTTTGGGTTCCTATCTGCACTGGTAGACACTGCAATTTAGTATTGTCTTAATTTAAATCAATTGCTGGTAGCAATGTAGCTACGCTGCTTTGTATAGGTAGGAGTTGACACTATGGATGCCTGAATTGAAGAATTTTGATGCAAAAGAAAAACCAATCATTATACAATACTACACTGATGCTTTACCATATGATTGATGTTTCCGTAAACAATGCTTATCTGCTAATGGTCGAGATAACTAATTTTCGAAAAAGCTTTTCATGAAAAATCTTTCGCATCAATTAGCAAGAGATCATATTCAGAATCGTTATGATAATCCGCGCATCTTTGTGCAGGTGAAGGATGCCTTCATTCGCTATGGTCTTCCAACAAATAAACAGGCTGAAAAAGCACCTGTAGTTGTCCCACCAAGAAAATGTCAAGAAGGAAGATGATGCTCTTCAACAAGAAGTCATTGTGATTGGTGTGGAAAATATATTTGTAAAATTCACAAAATTCATGCAACTAATACCTACTGATCGTTGACCGTTAACAATATGGTAAGTAGATATTAACAATAAATGTAAATAGGATGCATTTGTTCATCTTATTTTTGTTTGCATCTGTCTGCATTGAGTATTATAATGTATTACTTGTTACAAGAGGGTGTGTTTTATCACTGTTGTTTATCACTGTTTTGTCACTGTACTTTTTATATTTCATATAAATATAATATTATGATATTATATTTCATTTTTTTAAATTAATCTAAGTTGATAAAATTATCCTTTTTATATTATAGACTATATTATGCTTATATATTAATTCGCCGTCGTTCACTTGTAAAGTAAAATAGAAAGTGTTTACTGGCGTAGACAAGAACTCTGACGAAGGTGTACAATTTGCCACACCGATGAGGGTTAAACCACTAATATCAAAATATAAAGCTATCAATGTTTCCAAATATTTCACAACTATTCCCTAAATAAATTTTTTGAAAAAAACGTATTACACCTATTAAACTAAAAGCATCAATAATTAATATTAAACACATAAGTAAAGCCATCCGGAGTACGATGGAAACCCAATTTCGTCTCCCCTATCTCGCCCAACACTCACCCTGACATCCGTGTAGGCATCCGTTCGGAGGAAGCTGGCAGTGAAACCGCTCTGAGAGTCCATCCAGGACCGACCGCCATAGATGAAGGTAACGGGAACGTCGGCATGGAGCTCGGGTACCCGACGCAGCATGGGACGCACAGCCCACCCGATGGGGAAGGACATCGCCTTGAAGCCGGCCTCACCGCTGGAGACACGGCCACGGAGACCCGGGAGAGGGGTATTAATTAGTGTTTAGTGTTAGTGGGATTAGAAGGGGGCATTGTTGGCAAGGTGGGGAGGGGGGGCGATACATTTTTGACGGTTTGGGTGCGGGGGTGTGCAATGGAAGTATTACGGGCGGGAATTGTTTGAAGAGTAGGAGGGGGCATTGCTGGCAAGGTGGGGCGGGGACATTGTTGACGAGGTTAGGGAACATTTTTGACAAGGTGGAAGGGGGAGGTTTTCAATGGAAGCATTAGGTGGGCTTGAACAGTAGGGGGGGGGGGGTATTGTTGGCGAGATGGAGTGGGGAGAATTGTCAGGATTATAGCAATATCCATATTTATGGAATATGGAATTATTCCACCACAAATACTAATAATTATAATAATCCACTATAATTATTAAATTTCGATGATTCAATTAGAAAGAATTAACTATTTTCCAACAATTGAATAATTTAAAAAAATTTTAATAATGATCCCTGCGATTTAAATATGATGTCATTTTTTGTTGCAAAAGTTAAACAACAGCAGGTAAATAATTACTACTTATTTATAAAATATATAATTTGCTTTAAATTACCGTCGACATTACCGTACATTTTACGGGACCAAATGTTTAGTTTAGTACACAATAATACACAACTTATATTAATCATTAATATAAATGAATCACGTACCACGACCTGAGTATGAAGTTATTGTATTTAATATGTTGGAAAACAGAAAATATGTTTAATCGTGTATAACGAAATACCACAAAAATTTAAAAAAACATTAAAGAATAATATTGAACTGTCTGAAATATATATTAGTTGTAACAATGCCCCCTGAATTCTTCAATTAATATGAAAAGTATTAAGACGATACACGAATTATAAAACAAATCAGTCGCATAGCAACAAATAGCAACCCTCAAAACTAACATTTATTTATATTACAAATTATAATTTAAGTATTAATAATTACGATCAGCATTATAAATCAAAAACAATCTCCATATTCAATCTTACTAACTGTATCTTCACTTAAGCTATCAACATTCACACGGCTGGTTGAAAGAGCATATAAGATACCTCGGTGTCTGGGCGTTGCAGTGATAGATGTAGTCAAAGATGCAGTTCTTCTCAGTGTCGGGGTCTCCCATCCCCTGATTCATGACGTCAGAGAGGAGCCACTTGGGCTCTCCCGGCGGGGGACTTCTGGAGCGCTCATCGTATTCATCTTGTATCTCGATCTCCTGACAACATGCCGCGTGCAAACAGGCGGGTTAGAAGCAAAGACATTGGAATAAAAACTAGAATAGATCAAAATATATAAATTCTTTAATAAGGTTCCACACTAAATAAGTTATTGGTTTGGAGATTTAGATACATTAAGAGTAAACCTAATCAGATACATTTTTTACATTAGTCAACAAACTAAAGAACTGTAAATAACATCATTTATTTCATTATATTGCTACATATTACTATCTTCAATACTAGTACTATAATATGGACAATGTTATTTATAAACTTATACTATTTTACTTTTTTTGTGGTTTAGACACAAACAAACCTTTCATAAATAAATAAAATATAAAAAGAAATCACTGTATGTAATTTTAGTCAAATGTTAGTTATTGTTTTTTATGCAAGGTGAAAAAAAATTTCTAAATTAAAATATGCAAATAATTAACTAAAATAAATACATGCCATTATACAATTAGCCTCTATAAAAATATTGAAATAGATGTTTCTGCCAATTGGTATATTTAACATAATTAAACATAAATATAGAAACAACATAATCAAATTAATTTAAACATACTTTTATGAATCATGACATCATATGTGTAATGAATTAACAATCCATTATTTTTAGTTATTATAATTTATAAAAGCATTATTTACATGTTCATAAGCAGAGATTGGAATTCGAACATGGACGAAAATTGCGTTAATTTGTTGGAAAACATTATCTTCTGTCATATCCGACAAACAAAAAATAGATTATACTAATAATTGACGAGACACATGAACAACAAGCGGTGTAGTTATTCAAGATTCAATAATTATATAAATAAACATTCTTTTCATAATGATGCACCTACAA
The DNA here is from genome assembly GCA_034780555.1 of Coelogynopora nodosa. NCBI lineage: Eukaryota > Metazoa > Platyhelminthes > Proseriata > Coelogynoporidae > Coelogynopora > Coelogynopora nodosa. The sequence goes on from JAUZND010005265.1 coordinate 17,505, forward strand.
TTACTACACTCAAACCAAACTAATACATCCCGACTTCAGACTGAAATATAAAATAGCCTCACTTGTCCCGGCTGCGGGGGCGCATTGAATGTGCTGCCCAGATCTTTCCTGAACATGCGAACCAGACTCGGCCCCAGAGGGCCCGCCAAACGGAGAACACTCAGTGGATTGAAAAAGCTGACCATGTAGGCGATGGAACGCAGGATCCGACTACTCCGGAAGGGAACATAGTCGTCCGGCCGTTCAGTGAAGCCCCAGGGATCCACCATGATTAGGTGAGAGACTCTACCAAGAAACAGGAAAGCCGGTTGTTAATGCGCAGCTAAGATTTACTATCCTTAACTGGACTTCAACCGGACTGGTTTCGGAGTAAGGACACTCGTAACCAGTTTGGTAAAAGCTTGTTTAGCTTGTCATTAAATAAATTAAGCTAACGAATTGATTTCAGAATTAAGAGTAAACATTTTAGTTGAGTGCGGTTGTCGCAAGGTATCAGATGTCTTTATAAAATATTTTTTAGACTTTACAGAATATTAAAAGAACTTGAAAGTTTATATACATTAATCTTTAGACTAACTAAAATGATAGTGGTCCAATTGGTAGACGTACGAGCGATTGGGCGACTCGACATTATATATTCACTCGAAAATGTTCACAAAAACATTTTAGGATAAAAAAAGTGTTTCCCAAATAATACAGCTCTCAGTAGAACGAAAATTAAAAACGCTTTGAATAATTATACTGAAAGTTGTATAGAGCATAGAAAAAAACACAAAGAAGCCTATTAAATGTTTAATTTCAGTGTCATTTATAAACTGAATGTACTTTTTCTTTAATTATAATATATAATCAATAATATACATCTGTGAAACCTATCCGTGTAATAATTATATGTATTGAACATAATTTAATAATAAGCCTTTATCATTTCCTTTTCATTATTCTTATGAAACAGGCAAAATCTCGATGTGGCAGATCACTACTTCGCTGTAGTATGATGAAAGCAAAGGATAGAACATTCAAATTATGTCCGCCGACATAAAACACATAACGTTACACCACTTTATTCTGATAACCTATACGTCACCAAGCGCCCTTTAACTGATTAACAGAACTTGTGAAGCACTTTCAAGTGACCACACAATAAAAGAATAGTCACTTGCCGTAATATATAATACATTGTATAATAGTTAACGCAATAAGTACTTTACAATAAATATTCTATTATATCTATATAAATAAGAAATTTAAATATGAATCCATTGTATACTCTATTGAAGAAATCGTTTTTTATTAAATTGAAATAGTTTAAAAAGAATTATTTCACACAATTTTGTTAAATGTATGTTACATCTGTATGTATTGCCTGACATAATATGACTTTTTTAATAAAAATTCACTTATTAACGACAAAAATAAATGACGCATTAATTAACTCTATAACAAAAATAATTATTTATTAACCACAAAATGCCATAAAAATACCCACACCATAAAGGAAACCAACAAAAAAACTGCTGAAGTTGAATGCTACTTATTATAAACGTATAATGTTTCATATAAAAACCATTTTCACTATACTATACTCTGACGATATCATAAAATATATATAAATATAAAATTATTATAAAATAACGCACACAATAACATAATTGTAATCACTTTGTGCAGTATTCATCATTGGATTACAATATAGTTAAATAGGCACATACTAATAGAAGGCACCTAAGATCAATACTATTATGTATTGTTTACTCACCCATGCAAACTATGTGGATCTTGTGATTCTCAGACACATTGCCACCCTCCATATCCACTTACAATATTAGGAATGTTATAGTAATACATTCCCATTTTTGTTTATTTCAGTTAGTGAATAATTATGTCTACGTCAGTTCCTAGGAAACAACGTGACTGAAGACATATCTACCGCTTACCATCAGCGATTCAGCTTTTCACTATTATATACAGACAGAGTTAAAATAAAAATGGAAGTTTAGACCGTTTTAACAGCAATAAACTAATTTAAAAAATAAAGTACAAATGTGTAATTACATTGTAGATAATTTGTAATGTATAAATTGTACACATTATGTACAATTTAATGAGTACTATCGCGATTAATCTCCAAAAACATATTCAAAGCATATTTTTAATATTCATATTATTCATCATAAACTTTACTGTAATAGAATTGTGAATATATATTTCATTATAAACTTGCATAATTAACACCTAAGAGTTTACTCAAATCATATTTAATATAATCACATAAAACAGAAGACTATTTATGAATTCTAAGTCAATCAAAATAGAATATTCTTGAAATGAGTGATTCAAGCCTACAAGATCAGCAGTAGCATAATATACATTATAATTAAATGCACGTGGTTCTTGTTAACAAACGCCAGGACTTTGAACCCGGGTGGCTGACGTCAGATGAACTGCAATCAGATGATGCTAAATATAACCGCAATCTAACGCTACGTATTTGCTGAGGCAGTGGAGATGATTACAATATTGCTGATTCAAATACTAGGCTAGTAATGTCTAAGACGATAGTTTTAATTAGGCCTCAACAGAGAAAAAAATTAATTTGCGAGAAAAACAGCTGCTTACAATATTAATATACCAAAGCGAGCGCTTATTATACATTATACACGTATACATACCATATAATTCTCAAATTATTTTACTGCAATAAAGTTATAAGTGTTCCAGTTTAGTTGTAATTTTTACACGAGTGAATGTTCATAAAAATTTCCCGCTATGTATAATTAATTCCCACTATGTCTACGATTAAATGAAAAATGTTTTTTTAGTTTTTTAAATATGTCATAATTGTATACATAATAATCAGAAAATAATATATTGTATACATAATTTTTTCCTTTGAAAATACATTAGTTCCAATTTTAAAATAACGGTTATAGTGATTATAATTAGAATATAATTATATAATATTTAATAATTATATTAATAATAATATAATAATATAATATAATTATATAATAATTATATAATTAGAAAGATGTTTTATTAAACCTTTTCAATGAAAAAGTTTAATATAATATTATGAGTTACATTAAAGTTTATTTGCTTACAATATTTTAGTAAATAAAAGAAAAATAAATTAATGTGTTAACAACTAATATTGACTAACGACATTTTGAAAGTCTTACTGTGCGTACTTAAAGATTTATAACAATTACATCTTATTTGTAACTAATAAAAAGGATGTGAAATAATTTTAATACAAATGATAAACCTCACAACAATAAAAAACTACTAATATAAAAAAAAACCGCAAAATACATGAATAACACTGAATGTACATTACAATAAAAAATAATACACCACATTTAGACAAAAAAGTAATTAGCACAAAATACTGGTTAAACTTAACACACCAAACAAATTCACACTAGACATTATTAACCAATTCAAACAAATGACTAACTAAACTATTAATACTATTAATGCCTCTATTTTGCAACACTCTGGATATTATATAATAAATGATGTTTAGTTACCAAAACTTTCTTCCCGGCTTTCTGCCTGTATATATATATCCGGGTAGTGCATAAAAGCAAACGTTGTTAGTTGTATATGCCGATACAAATGAATTATTGAATTTTATAAGACAATTCAAATTAAAAACATTGCATAAAAGCATTTTCCACTTTCGGTATAAGTATAACATAAATTGCAAATCTTTATGAAGTATTTAAAATTTCCACTTGAAAAATGCGAAATAATCCCGGTGTTCGTACATTTATAAGTTGGCTGATAATATGTCTCATATGTCAGTTATTAAATGTTATTTAATCCTTACACAGCACACATTTCACACAAAAAACATTATTCTGTTTCATTATAAATGTAGTATGTTAACTTTGATCTTGTTATACATTTTTTAATAAAAAAAATCAACTATTTTTTCGTAAACAATTTAATACAGAATTATGTTGTGCTTTAATTTGCTAGATTACGAAATAGGAATTCCCGAATTAAAATGCTCAATATCATTGCCTATAACACAATGTTAATAACAAAACACTCACTAGATGTGTAAATATCTATCACTGTTGGGGTGACCATGGCATTATGACGATCAATATATTATCCATAATATTAAAAATCCCCTTTTACATGAGTATTTCAACAAATGCATGTTTCTAATTATTTTATTTATGAAGAAAATGTTGTCATTATAAAATGCGCAAATCTAAAGGAAAAATAATGACTTAACCGTGTAATATTTAAATGTCTCAATTGTGGACCCATAATTTTTGTTTTATTGATCGTCATTTTATTTATCCATAACTGATCGATGAAATAACCACTAAAAGACCGACAGATAATAATATTTATTTATTAAAATAATAATTCCATACAATAATACATCCAGAAATTCATTTAGCTAAATAAGCATTTCAACGGACCTTAAAATGTTTTACGTATTAATTTAAATTGAAACTATCGATCATTTCAAAGTAAACATTCATGTAGAAATAACTACAATCTGAACAGTATATATTGTATACTATTTTTAACAAATACACAATGACGTTTTTTAATGGATAAAGCCATAAACGAAAACTCTATTGAGAAAAGTATTGTCTTTGGGAAAAGTAGGGAGACAAAAGAATGTGTAGGCCGCATATATTGCCCTCTAAAATATGGTAAATGAATGTAACATGTGTTTTAAAATAAGTATATATATAAAAAGTGCCATATTATATGTCGCCAAGAATTTTGCGGTAAAATTATACAATTAAGTAAAATATTGATTATCTAAATTTAAGCTACACAAACTATTCAATCAAATACGAAATTAAGCAATCAAAATATGTAATACAACAACATCAACCTTTATTACCATTTAATATACAATACCATCTTTCTTCATTTGTTTAATACTTACCAATCTCTACTAAGAAGTACAGATAAACATTTTTCGTATTTTCGAGGTTGTTTTCTTGGTGCAACTATTGAGTGTATGTTGATATTTTAAAGATAAATATAACATAGGCCTGTAATATTTAAACATTTCAAAAACTATCTATAAAAAATCAAGACTAACTTGTAAATTTATATGATTATAAATTATATAAAAAATAATTTGTTATACACTCAAATGAAGACAACACAATTATCTTCTCGCAAGCAACCAACTCCCGTTCCGTCCCCCACCTGTCCGGATATCTGATAGCATAAGAGTAGGTGAGGTAGCCGCCCATACTGTGCCCCACCAGCACGAACTTGTCCAGGTTCACCTGCTCCCGCCACTCCTCCAGGGTCTCGACGAACATGTCCTCTGCCCCCTCTGCATCCTCGGGGAAGGCGGGCCGCGAGCTACGTCCGAACCCGAGCACGTCCATCGCGTAGACGGGCCGGTGCTGGGCCAGCGGGTCCATGTTCTTGCACCAGAAGCCGATACCGGCGCCCATCCCGTGCACTAGGACGATGGGCACCCGCGACCGGTAGACGGGGGAGGAGAGCTGGTCAAAGCTGCGCGCGATGATGGTCCGGAGACGGCAGCTGCGTTCCAGCACGGGGACGTAGAAGGTTTCCAGTTGCGACTTGAGTCCTGGTTAGGGGGGTGGCGGGGTTTGAAAGTTATTATTTTTGAATATTTAAAGTTCATTTGTATGAATTTTCCTGATTTAAAAGAAATGATGGAAACCAGTTGGAAAACAAATTGCAATTATATATTAGACATATATTTGACTTTAAAATGTAACTGGAATAAAAATAAATCACACTATGTATTAAATCAGTATTTAACAGACATTTAATCCCATTTATGATTTATAGAAGGTCCAACACACTGAAGTCAAACCCTAACAAAATCGATATTCTCTCCATGTTATATAAAACCACGCTTCTAAGAAAAATTACATCTATCGAATGAAATGTGTTAAATGGTATGCTTTAATATATTATATAGATCACGCTATCAAGATTAACAAATACATAATTAACTCTCAGAGCTTTGACTCCAGGCATAGAAATGTATACCCTTCAAGCGACAATGACACTATAAAGCTATGCATTAAAGAAGCCATCATGAATTGATCATATGTGAACGCTATAGCTTGAAATTAACTGTAAAGATGAGCGCAACAAACAGTTTAAATGAAAATGGTTATTGGTATTTATATATTATTTATTATACTGATTTAAATTATTTTAATATTCTATTTGATCATTTAATGCAATACGTATTTCCTTATTATCTTGTTTTAATAATGTTATGCATAGCGTTAATAAAGTTCCATCTTACTTTATCCATCTATGTTATTAATAAAATTTGAAGGTATATATTTTAAAATTATAACAATATGGGCTTACATATTAACATAGAAATGCTATGTAATTGGGTAAGATTAGTTGGTATTGACTAGTTAATTGTATACTTGTCATGTATATGTATGCACTATATAAGTGTACTAACTATTATTATGTTATACTGCATGTTTTGGTAATTCATACATGCTTATATAGTTTGTAGGCCTACTCTGTTATTGAATGAATAACCTGTTTTTACACCGCACCGGCTATATCACCTTTAGAAGCGTTTTATATATTAAAAAATTTAGTACGAATCTAATATTTGAATTATGGAATATTTAACACATAAAATGCAATGCCTTTTATACATTTATAATATTTTACTCTACATACCCGACGTCTTATATATATATATAAAACACGGTGAGAAAAAGACACCGATGTAAATATTAATAGGTAAAATATCATTAAAAAAATAAATATAAAAAATATTTGAAATAAAAGATAGATAAATAAATTTTATAAAAAGTATGTAGAGATAAAAACAGTTAATGTATTATATATTGGAATTAAGATTTAAGGAGATGTATGGGGAACACTGCTGATATCGAAATAGCGTTTAGTAGCGGCCTCTAATTATTTTCACTGTTAAACCAGGCTTGAAATGAACCTATTTTATTAATTTTAGTAAAGACCAACCTAATGACCCGCTTGGGCCACTTAATACCTAATTAGGTATGAAGCATAATTAACTATCTCTCAAAAATCGTCTACTTAATACTGATTAGATATAGGTTGCACTAGCATTAAATGAATATATATATTCAATATGATGTGATGCTTGATTTCATTAGACTGAAATCCTAAACTGTTTCATGTCAAAATTACATTTTTTGGTTGACCTCTTTTGATTTTTCACACAAAGTACGAATCTTTAATACAAAGGTAAATCATAATGTTTTATTTTAAATCTCAATACAATTCTCTATTTCAATGTTAAAAAAGAGAAGTAACCAGAAGAGACCATATATATAGCAATGATAATTTATATTACTCACGGGAAAGAAGTTTGGCCTCTGAAGAAAAGAGTAGTAATTGTGATGTCGGGCGCCAACTCAACCATTGTGGAATCCAACTGTCCTCGTGAATAACTTCACTGAAAATTCATGGCAGAAAACAGTGATTGTGAACAAATTAAATTAATAGTTAGAAAAAATAAAAATAAAAACATTTTAAATGTACGGAGTAATATTTTTAAATATGATGTTTTCATCTACTCATTGATCATCAACAGAAAATTTCTCCTTATACCCTCTTTGTTTGTTAGTACGTTAGATTTTGGTTAAGTTTACATTGGTTCTGTCGTTCCTGTATAGTGTCTTCTTTAACAGTTAACTATCTAGATGTTTTTAGGTGTATGTCCCTTTGGTTTAGGTGTCTATTTTTGCATAGGATACCTATAGTTAGTTGAAATATATTTATAAAAAAACTCGTATGTCACATACTCTATTATAGCAATATACAGAAATCGTTAAGGATATTTAAAGATAAAAAGTGTGTGTTAAATGCAATTTATTATAGAAATGTTCTATTTGTTTCTAAATCGTGAAATATTTAACTTTAAATAATATTTTGGGCTCAAAATCATGTCTGCTTCTCTAATTAGCCGTACATAAATTTGTATTTTAAAATAATCCAAGGGTAAATATAAGCAACAAAATATAATATTGAAATACCAATCTGTAATGAACAGAAGTTTTTTTATATACAGTATATTTTGATTACTTGAATTATTTTAAATTTTCATTCCTTTACACTTAACATTCCATAATTATTACAATTAAATATTTGACTATAATTTATGCATTTTATGATTCATAGCATTGGATCAGGTTTATATTCTCTTACAAATACTAATTTTCTCTGATATCATAGTAATATTATAAATGTATATACAATACAAATTTACAATGTATAACAACATTAAAGGGGAAAAGCAATATTATACAAGGGTTACATAATATACACCGTTACATCAAATGAGGTTTTATTAGATACTTGCAATGGGTTTAATGGGATGTATACAGTTAGTGGGTGGAACAAGCATTTATAAAAATAATTACTTTTTAATCATGTTCTGGTACATACACTATTGATATTACATTATTATACAAATTATTGATATATCAATATTCCCTGACACCTTTTTTTCCAAGACTTCATTGAATTTCCTGACATTTTATAAACTAAAATAGCTTAAAATAAACATGCTAGGCTGCTAAATAATGTATATTTAAATATTATATTAATTCTTTTAAACTAAATACCCAAATAAAAATGTATTTCAATGTCATTAAACTTTAAAGTATGTTACTAATACAATGATACTGAAATAGTTTAATTATAATTACCTATGAGATGAGTTAAAACTCACTTAATAAATTTTAAAATAAATAAAACGTATTTAAAAGTAAAACATTTTTAAACATTATATTAAAAATGTGCATATGGTTATTTATAGAAAATCAAGGGTTTCATATGTAGAAACAAATGTTGTATGTTTTTTTATTAATAATTTTAAACCATTATTTACTTTACCAAATTTTTATAGAACATTTAACATGAAATAATATTTTAAATGAACTGTGTCAAATGATCTATCAAAAGTTTTAACATTTCACATGATGTATTATATAGGTCATGTTAACCATGTCAGAGACTTACACAGGTGGGTGTCATTGGGTGTGTTTTACTTTTTGTGTTTTACTTATATGGAATTAACTAACATGGTATACAGGGAATTTGAAAAGTTACTGCACAGTGACTATAAAACTTATTTAAATAGTTCTGTTTGACTGTGAATGCTTTAATTAATTGAGTGATTTCACTTCATACTCATTAAGGTTTGTTATTTTCATTGCACAGTGACATTCCGAACACCTTATTAAAATAAAATACTTTAAAAATGTTAACCCCACTTTTAAAATCCTATGTACACCCCTGCATGTCAATATATAATTTAATTATGCAAGGTATCATATATAAAATTATAGATTTAATTTTTTTAAATAAAATACATTTAATATTATTAAAAAATTATTTAAAAAATCTATTTTCAAATAAAAAATTATTAAAAATGTCATGGTATATGTATTTGTTTTATTGTTAATGCCATTTTATAATGTTTTATTAATTTCAATGGGAACACGTTTTTATAAGTTAATAATAGTTATTATCTAATGATTGCATAATTTAATAAAAAAAAATTATTCTGATAAAAGGATCATAAATTATAAAACATATATTGTTATTTTCATATAAGGATCATAAAATATAATACATACCTATGTCAAATAATATGAATTAATATATCCAAATTAAATATATCTCAATTATTATATTGGAACTGATTGAATGAAAAGGTTAAAAAAATATTATTTTATGATATGTATTAAACAGGCAAAAACTATTAATTGTATTTAAAAATTAAAGTTAAATGCAAGCAAATTGTCCTCTTGCAAAAATAAAAACATTTATATTTATTATTACTCTTTTATTTATTATAAATTGTATGTTATGTTTTAGTAAAAAAATTACACAAATTTGTAAATGTATAAAATAGAAAACATAATAAATATAATATTACATATGAAAATAACAATCAATAGTGAGTTACTTAAATTCAGTAATATTGTAAGTTATCTACATGTTTCTTAAAATAAACTTTTATCAAAATAAAATACCATACAATTTTAATACATCTGTAAAATATTTCTCATAATTTCATAATATAGTAACTGTGGTTTTAAATTGCTTTTAAATTATGATTATTTTTTAATTTATTATTTGTAGGTCTATAATTTAAAATACTTTCATATGTGGCAAAATATTATGAGTTATTATTTAAATAGTTATATTATTGAAAATAAAAAATGTTGGTTGGGAACTATAGATTGGGAACATATTTGAATGATTAAAGTATTAAAATTGTATATTTTATATATTATTTATTAAATATAACACATTTAAGCTTCACATAAAGTTATAAAGATCTCCATCTTATTTTAACAATTGAGGAGGAAATGGGGTCACTGATAAAATATCTATAATGCATATAATATATACTACTAGCAGGGCAATAGGAGCTGGTTGAATCATGGCCCAATCAATATATTTATGTGTTTATGTAAAAAGTAAAGTTAGATCCCTAAGGAATGGAGTGGCAACTATTCAATATAAATAAATCTCAGCTGTTTATTCTACACATATAGCTATTTTAGTTTTAAATTGGTTGATTTAACTTAAATGATTGGCGAAATATATGATAGGTAAGTGCAATTAACTGGAGCCAGATGCAGAATAATTGACGTTAAACACCAATTGAAACACTATGACCTTTTGTTCAGTTTAAAATTAGCTGAAACAAATTTATGAATAACAAACAACATTAGCAAAACACAGCAGCAAAATACAATGTTTGCTTCTGAGAGTCATAAAATAGATGTCCAGTCCATCAAAACTTTGATGAAAATGTGAAAAGATGAGACTTTTGATTTGTTCTATGACAGAATCAGTAAGCCACAACAAGAAATGGACACTTCCAAACCAGTTCTTCTAAGAAATAAGAATGCTCCAAGTCATTATGAAATTGGAGCAGGGGATTCAGCAAAGAATCATTACCAGATAATATACTTTTCTTCTTGCCATCAGTGTAATTTAACAGATTTTAACTGACATGGCTATAATATTTACAGGAAACAGAAACTGAAGATATTTAGATAGCTTACTTGCAGTAAACAGTATTCCCTATATACAGGGTGCATGCAGCTTTTGTGAAATAAAATTCCAGGAGTTTTCCTGGAGTTTTCCTTATTTTCCTAGATTACATTTTCCTATTTTTTAACACATTTCAATTAACATTTTAATTAATAAGACAACTCAATGTAAAATAAATTATGTATAGTGCAGAAGAGGTTACTACTCTAAAAATAAACAAAAAAATACTGTATATATATACTCACATATAAGCCGAGGTTTTTTGGAAAAATTTAGATGGAACAGTGGGGGGTTGGCTTATATGCAAGCATAATTAAACATATATAATATATTATGTAGTTAGGCTATTTAGTTGCAGCTATACTCATTATTCCAACCTATTTTTAGGGAACAGCTGGTATCTAGCCTGCTATCTATCAAGATAGAATATACCTGTAGCTAAATGATAGGCAGACATACCGCGCATCATGTTGCACTGCATGCAAAGGTTAATCCTGTTAAAGAGAGCCAATGGACCAAGACCTACCTAGGTAGGTACCTTTTTTATGTAAAATACCTATAGTTATTATACTTTATAAAATTAATAAATGTTTCAGGATAACTTCCTTTTTATTTTTACCTATCTTTCATTTATGAAGTAGGAGGGATGGCTTATATGTGAGTATATACAGTATTTATTATGTGATATAATATATATATAGGATGACAGGTCAGTAGGCCAGGGTCACTTATTTCCCTGCATTTATATAGTGAATGTGCTTAGAAACATAATTAGAATAATAAATACTAAATAAACATAAATGAAAATATTAATTCATCTGGTTTCTTTATTAAAAATATTTAATTAAAACAAAAATATTAAATTGCAGAGTAGGAGAACTTAAAAAATATTATATGAAAATTCTAAAATGAAAAAAAATATCACATGAAGTAATATTTTTGAGTTTATGAAAATACTGTATGCAGAAAAAAATATTATATTATATTACAAAAGTTAAAATATGACTCGGAATTTTAACATTCAAAAAGTGGTTAAATTCCAGGAGTTTCCAGAAGGTTTTTGTTAATTCCAGGAATTTTCCAGGAGTTAGAGGTTTTAAAGTAAATTCCAGGAGTTTTCCAGGAGTCCTGAAATTCCAGGAGGCTGCATGCACCCTCTATATACAGAGAGTCTAAAAAGATGACAGCATGTTATAGAGATAATATTGACCAAAATAAAGTGTTTATCCAGTTACAATTATTTAATTATTGTTTTCCCAAATATGAGTTGGTGTCTTTGAAGCAATGTATTCTTCAACTTTAAGGAATGATGCCAGCAGAGAGGAATCTTTACAGTAAAGTCATTAGTGTAGTTAATTTGATTATAGCTGTATCAACAAAAAATGCAGTCAGTGAAAGAAGCTTCTTAACTATGAAATAACTGAAAATCTATTTCTGGAACAGTATGGAACAGAGCAGATTGAACCATACCATGCTGTTGAAAATGTCTACAAGGATAAACTGGACAAAATTGATCTGAAATAAATTGTAAAAGATTTTTTGTCAAGATAAGAGCATAGGCTTAAACCATGCAGGAGATTCTATAACAATAAATACTCCCACAGGCATAGTTTATTATATTCTGATATATTACCTTGCCTTCTTACTATCTACTAATATTATTTTTTGTTAATTATATAATGTTATACTAATCCTATTCTTATACCTATTTATTAGGACAGATACAGTTTTATTATACATTAACTATATATTACATAATTGTAGTGTTAATATAAATAGTATGGATGATTTTAACCAGTTTACTAATAATTTATTACCATATTTTAATTTTAAATAGAATTTTTTTTAAATATTTGTATTTACCTATGATATTACAAAATAAAGATGGCCATCTCTATCATTCTTTCACATTATGATTAGTGTTATCAATTGTGTATATGTGTTTAATATGTGTAACTTAATAAAATGCAATAATTGCTTTAATCTTTTAATTTCCATAAGCTCAAATCCAAAATGGCCTCTATTTGATTCTTGGCCTGACCAGGCAATATGAAAAAGTTTGTTATGGGCCTGAGCAGTACTAGTAGTATTCTCAGTTATATTTTGTTTTAGGTACATACAATAATAACAATTTAAAAAGTGAAAATGTGTTTATTATTGTAAATTTATCAATGAATAAACTAAAGAATAGAAGTGTTATAAAGGGTCATGTCAAATCCAGTAATCATATTTATAAAGACATGAAATAGTTAAGATTTATACTGTTTGTAATACCATACTTGGCCATCACTATACTTAGACTAAGTATATAAGTATACTTAGACTAAGTCTAAGTCTTAGTGGTGCAACATACAAAACATAAGTTTATTACAACCCACTTATTCATTACTAAGTAGTTCATGTCCAGCAAGCCAATTAATTATAAGATCAACACTGATAGTCACATGATGTAAATCACATATTTTTACATGTTCACCACCACATTCTGCCATGACCATGTTTACAGATTAAAATTTTTGGAAACAGAAATAATAATTTTTTGTTTAATAACATTTAATTTTTATTAAAATTTGCATTTAAAATTGTTTTTATTTTACATATAAAATGAAGGATTAAAATATTCTCTAAGTCTAGTAAGTGCACTCACTAGCCCTAGGTCTAGGAATTAATGTAAGGGATTGCTGGGCAGAAATTACATTTATGATATCATGTCATCTCTGAATTTATGTATTTTTTAAATAGTTATAGACATAGACTATGTAAAAAAATCTTGAAAGCTATTATTGAAGTTATATTGTCAGCCCCTGGCCCCACCTGTTAAATTAATAATAATGTTAAAACTTAAATGGTAATTGTTATATATTATTTGTGCACAAAAATCTTTAATAAAAGATGTGATGCATTTACAACACTCGAAGAATGTCTACAAAATATGAAAGATTGCTGTATCATCATATAGTTATACATACTTTGTTGCAATGGTTTTTATATTTTCTGAGTATTCTTTGGTCGACATAATTCGGTATTATTTTTGGTAAAGGTGTAATTTAAATTTTCGCAGTATTTGTATATATATATATAAACAAAACATATAAAGTAAGGAAGAAATAAAGATTTTTCTTGGGTATAATATATTTTATTACGCAGAAGCTTTCGACTATCTTTATCAACTGCGCACTGAAACACGGGCCCGTATTACAAGAGCAATTTTATCGCAATGCTATATAAAATTAGACTTTATTTTCTAAAAATAGACTCCGCGTGGTGTGTTTTTATTAATCGTCTTTACAGAAGCAATTCTTTAAAGAATTTGCATATAGGTCAAACATGACGCGCCC
>JAUZND010005266.1:0-11278 GCA_034780555.1 Coelogynopora nodosa
GTATAACATATTATGTATATAAATAATTAATATTAACTGCGGTAAACTCCAAAAATATATTATATAATTATGAAATTAAAGTTTTGAATATATTAATAATATATATTCTACAAAATTCGAATAAGTTGGTCAAAGTTAATATTATAATATAATGACGTCATCAGCTTGTATACGAACAGCTCTTTACAAAGCATATATTTATCGAATGTCTGCTTTCAGAAAATATTCTTTAATAAATCATGTTCTATTTAATTCTACTCAATAAATAATGCATTTTTAAAATTAGAGTAGAAAAAAAACTACCTGCGAAATATTATTATTGGTATCGATATATTCTAGAAATATTTGAAAATAATATTTTATGGAAAATAATTTATAAAGTCATTGAGCATTATATTTATTATGGACAACAATTATGAATATCGTAATATTTAATCGATAATTGAAAGCCAATATAGTAATTAAGTTTGATTTAACCAATAATTTATCTTTGCAATTTCAGTATTATAATAAACTTATAAAATTGTTTGTTATATGTATACAGATAATCTATATATAGTATGATACCAATAGTATACATATATTATATCTATGTATTAGGGATTGGTATCTCCGATAAATTTTTAATGATTGCAGTTGCACTCTACATTCTTCACTTAGTCGTAATTCTTGTTGAAAACAACCTTATTGGCTGCAGTCCACTATTTTTGAAAAAATCTATAATTATTTATTACTATCAGAAGCATACATCCCATCAATTTTTAATGATAAGAGTCACATTATTTATACTTGGCTTAATCGGAATTTTAGTTGAAATCAACTTTATCGATCATATATGTACAATGTATGTCTGCAGTGCAATATGTTAAAAAACATTATTAATTATCGATTACTACCAATAGCATACATACGACCCATTTGTAACTTATATAATCAAAATAGACGACGTTGAATTAATCGGAAATGAACTTTACTCTATTGAAATCGCTACATAAGGAGTCATATCAACCTAAAACCAAACACTCGATTTATATAATTGAAATACTACTCAATACTACTCAATACTACTCAATACTACTCAATACCACTCAATACTACTCAATACCACTCAATACTACTCATTCAATACATAGGTCTACCAATAATAAAATGCTATTATATCGCATTGCAGTGAAGACTGTCGTGTAGAACTAGACTGACAAAATAAAACTGTAGAAAAAAGGTACAAAGTTTGAATAAATGTAGCATAATGGGTGGATGCGGGTTTTAAGTTCTAAATAAGTTTTTATAAAAAGTTAATTGTTTTTGAATTGTGCGATAAAATCTCGTTAAACATTTGATAAAGTTTTATCATTATTTAATGTTCAAATACGCAATTTTAAGAATAGCTTATCATGCTAAAAAATGTAGCATTCTACACAGCTGAATAAAATGCAATAAATAGATTTTTATTCAGCTGAAATTGTTATAAAACATATTTTGTAATTTGGAAATAGTTACATGCAATTGTAAGACATCATATTTGTTTGGTTGACAAATAGATTAAACTTACGCTAACAATAGTATATTCAGCGCGCATTCAGTACACTATCTCGATCAACAAAGTAGAATTCTAAAGAAATAATCATATTACTTGACTGATGACTTCATAGATTCTTTTCGTCAACATATTTTAAGTCTAGAGATCCCGTCAACATTTATTTATATATCTCCTTTTGTCTTGACTATCAAGCATGCAGTTGAGGTATCATGCAAAATAACTGTACTATAACCCTATATAAGCTAGCATAAAGTAATAGTTGTAGTTTAGAAGATTGTAAATATAAAATTCTATTCTAATAAACAAGTACCACAAAACTATAACTAAAAATGATATACATAAAGTATATTATACAAATAATAAATTTTATTTTGTAGGAATATCATTACTAATAATAAGTGTGCATGTTTATGCAATTTGATATATTTTGAAGTGTGAAAACCTACAAATATATTTGCTGAAAATGTGAAATTGAAAACACAATTAAATTTATAAGGTTAGGACAAAAGACTGCACTTGATAAACAATTGCATGAATCTAATGCAATAAAAGCTATATTTAGTAACGCGTTCATTGATTGCTGTAATGTAGATTGCCACTGAAAACAAGCATATGCGCTTGACAATAGTCTAAGATCCTTCGATAAAAGAAGAGTGTATTCATTTTCATATTATATAGTGTATTTTATTGATATTAGAACGATTTGATCTTTACAATATAGATCTATTTAATGAAATGATAAGATATTACCAACTGTATTATTTTTATTGTAATTAAAACGAACAAAGATGAACATTCACGGAAGTAATCTTCTAAAGCGGCGATCAGAATCTGGGATATATCTACTTATAGTGGGTGAGCCTAAATTTTGTTCTTTATGTAATTAATGTATTGTATGTTTCTAAAGGTAGGAACTCAGGCGCTTTTGCTGTTTATATATGTGTTCAATGTATGTTTCCAATAAATTAATAAAATATGACAATATTTATATATCATACAGATGTGCTGATTATTGCAACAATTACATAACAATAGTTTGTTTTATATAATATATTGCAATATATCTCCTGCTTCGATGCCAGAAATAATTAGTTTAATATGTAAATCTTTTAAATACATTTAAATATGTTTTCTGTAGTAGAAAAAATATAAAGAAAACTCTTATTTTTTCATATATATATTTATATTTATCTTCTGTAATAAAATCAAAAATGCAATAGGCCTACATAAGTGTAATACGTCATGCGCATAATTTTTTTTAAATGTCTATCTAAGCATGTTATATATTATATTATATATTTTCTTCATTAAAAATAGTTTCCCCTTGATTTTCCTTGATTTACAATTTTTAAATATTAATTTATGAGATAGACGACACGACTTACTAAATCAACATATAAATTTAGTAAATTTTTAAAATTGTTTTGATAGTAACAAAAGTCAGCACTAGCTTTATATAGCTAGTAATGAAAATAGTTAGTGGCGGTTTTAGAATAGACTATATATACAAAGAGCTTATTCTAAAACCGTCACCAAACTATTTTCATTAAATGCTTTAAATTAAATTACATGTTTTTAAATTCAACCATTATGTAATTAAATACATGCGTGAAATTATATTTTTTATATTTTAATTATATACTTTTTGCTCAAATTAATAGTAGCAGAATACAAAGTTGATGAATTAAAAGTGAATAACAGTAAAAGATTATTAATATTAAAACAAAATTTCTAAAAAGTAATTCACAACGTTTCTGATAGTTTATGAAATCTAGAATTTTTTTGTAAAGTTTACAAAATATACAAAATAATATATATATTTATATGAAAAGTATGAATAATGGTTTGCTTGGCAGATTATGCTGATAATTACAGAATACAGTTGACTGATTTCAATCAAATTCTCGGAATTTTACCGTTGAAATTGTAGCCTATTCATTTTTTGTGGCCACAAAACTCTAAGAGGAATTTATTCTATTTTTATTGAAAGAATTTATTCGTTTCGAATAGAATAGCTTCGTTTCGCCATATTTTGAGATTTTCAGCAAACTTTTTCGTGTTTTCAACAGTCAAAAAGAAATATTTTTTTCAAATTAAAATTTTCAAATTTTTTCAGAAATTTTTAGGTTATAATTATTTACTTTACTTTATTGTATTGTAATATTGCATTTAAACAACTGGTATATTTAAACAAAATCCATGGTATATAATGTTAGTGGGATGCATACACGTTATTTTAAGGTTGTGTTACATTTTCAAAATGTAACATTTCACAATCGTTATCTACTTTAAATATGTCTGAAGATATCAGGAGAATATATACAAGTTGATGATTTTACCAATTTAGTAAACACGAAAGTTAAAAGTATTTTAGTCAGCAATTAAAGCTGAATTAATTGTTTTATGATAATACACATAGAATCATAATTTTATACACGCTTAAAATGTTTATATTTTAAATTTTAATAATTTTTTAAATAATATACTATACCGCGATACATGTAGACAGATATTCGCATCAATTTTTTGAGAAATTCAAATTTCCAAAATTAAAAAACTAACAACTAACTATAATTAAAAATAATTTGTTCTTGTATATTATTATATTAAACTGTTTATTCTACGTTTTATTACGTGTTTAGGATTATATGGTGATACAAAAACCACAATTCTTTATAATATGAAACTGGGAGAAGTTATCAGCACTATTCCAGCCATTGGGATAGATTCAGATAGTTTGCAACAAGTAATTCCATATGATTTTGGAGGACGATGCATAAATTTGGTAAGGATGAATATTACAAAAACAGATATTAATACGCAATATGGTAACATACGTAATACATACAGTCTCAGCATGCAGAACGCATTTAAAAAGAAAAACTGAAAAAATTTAATTTAGTTTAACTAGACTGAACCAAACGAACGGAGAGAATGTTTTCGATGGTATAAATTAAAGATTGTTGAGATATTGTATAATGAAAATTTAATAGTTGATATAAAACATAGATTAGATAGTAGATAGATAGGTAGGTCATTTATATTTCTCGTGAATCAAATTACAAAATCAACATGACTCAAATTTAAAAAATATATATTATGAACTTAATATTAAGTGTATTAATAGATTTATACACATTATCTATAACTTATATATATATATATATTAGTAATGTATACTTACATATACTAACATATATACCAATTAATATAACAGACATATCATATATTTATTACGTAAAAGATACGATAATCGTTTCCTTAGAAAACTAAACTACAATTTAACAAAAATACATGCAGCATTTCTTTAAAAAATCATGTCTGTTCTTATATATAGATTTTTCATCTACTATAAAGAGAATTTAGGAAACATTTTTAAAGTGCAGCATTTCGATTTAGGCAATTTTTGTCATATTTTTTCGGTAAATTTCTAGTATATAACGGTATTATGAATGAAAAATATCTTTAAAATATCTTAAATTTGTAATGCTCAATTTGGCATAAGTAGGCTAACTGAATAAGTGTCCTATATTTAGCATAAAATATTTAGCGTTAAACTATTTGCAAATAATCTGTCTGTAATTGATATTTATTTATTTGATATTGCCATATATGTCAATAGTTCAAAAATTGCATACATTTCATAAATACATATTTTAGTCTATATGAAATGTAGTTTTAGATATATAAAATGAATTATGTAGAATATAAATAAATGAATATTAAATAATTAATTGAATAAATTTATTATGATATATTTCGAATAGTAATTATTCATTTGGATATTATATATTCAATATATATATCTTTCCCCGGTTGTTAAGAATAAGGTATTATCTGTAAAACTAAATACAAATTGATTTAAATGTATGTATTAATTAACTCGTACATGCATACTAAATTGTAAAAAATTTTGTGTAGTATATTTTATTCATCTAATTTTTATTTAAATATCTCTTCTTTCAGACCACGACACTTGAAGATCATATTTTCGACAACCTTTCAGCAGTCATCTATTTACTGGATTCCAGTGACCACAAACAACTGGATTACGCCAAGGAAATTATATGGGACAATACTACCTTAAGGACATCTCACTATGCTAAAAGAATAGCTATCTTTGCGAACAGACACGATCAACGAAATGCATTGTCGATCAAGGAAATTAGTGACAAACTCAGAGTTGATGAGCTAAAGAAATCCGGTGATTTCAAAATGAAAATGTTTGCAACATCAGAAATTACTGGAAAAGGCATAGAAGAAGCCTTCAAGTGGATCTCCGAGCAGGTCTTTAGCAATGATTATCAATCACAAATGTTTGAGCCTCTTAAAAGATTTCTCGTCGTGTAAAGAAGTCAAAGAAAAAATCTAGGCTGTCTAATCTGGTTGAATATGCCAAGCAAACTGTGTTTTATTAGTTACCTAAAAGAAAATACTATACTTCTATATATCTTCTTATCTGTTTTTTCACGTGCAATATTAACACATTTTATTAAAAATGCAGATTATCTGGTCAATTTTATATGATCCTGCATGATTATATAGTATATAGTTTTTACATAATTTATGTATCACAATGGTAAATCATATAAGAGGCTATGTCAGGATAATATAATATCCCACATGATTCTTGATTGATCATGGTAATTTTTTTAAACTATCATTATTTCTCCAAATGAATATAATATATATATTATCCATTTGTGAAATTTATTGTGAAACTTTGAACAGGAACCTCTATCCTAATTTTACCGTATTCTGTTATATGTTTACCTCATAAATTGTAACACTTTTTTTAGTTTTAAATAAATAATGTATTTTGAAGCCTGTCTTTCAATACTTATTAAATAACAAATGAAAAATGCACAATAACCTCCATTCTTCCACAGAAAAAAATCACGATTATGTGTTTTCATTTAAAAAACTAAACATGAAACATTTCTGTTTAGAGATCACAAATTACATATTCGCTAGAGATATTCAAAGTAATAAGCGTATTTTAATTGTACATCAATTGTCTAAATTAAATATAAATTTAATTAAATGAAATATACAATTATATTCGAAACATTAAACAATAAAAAAAAATTTTTTTCAACGATAGCGAAATAACGTTTACTATGGCAATTCGTTTACTGAAAATAAAATTATTTATAAATTTGCCATTGAGAAAAATACCAAATGGATTTGTGTGAGATTTATATAAATTTGCAAAAAATGAACAGAAATTAACTTTTTTTAAATATGTCAACAAAAATATTCAAGAATCGACATAGATTGGTTCAAATGTAATATAAATGTAATGTATATGTACCATTTGAATCATTATATTATATACAGCTTTGAACATTCGTGAAGGTATTTTCATAGTTCTATATTGTGTTGTTATATAATATAGGAAATAAATATAATAAAATGGTTTAATATAAATTATGTTGTAATCTTCATTCATGTATATATATAATGGATATACTTTCTAATTAATAAGGGGAATTTAAATATTTATATATTATAATATTATAATATTATAATATTATTTAATAATTTAATATTTAAATTTAGGAATTATTGTAACCCTGAGTAACATTTCGTATTTTACTGATTATGTCTTTTTTGTTCGTTGTTTGTTCTATTGTGTTAATATTGATGTATATGTTAATGCAATTCAAGTATACTTTTATAGTTTAACTGAAAAATCAAAATTATCACAATCAACAATTCATTATATATTTAGTAGCATGGACGACAAAATATAAACAGTTAATATAATATGTTGAAAATATATTATATTGCTAAACATTAACTATATAATTATACAGGTAAGTTACTTGTAATATCATAAAATATTTAGATACATTATTTTTTTGAAAATTGATTTATGTGGTTATTTACTTCCGCATAAGAAAAATTCTTTTTCTTAATTTCAATTGTATGAAATTGTTTATTATTAACATTTGTAATTTTTTTATTATAATGAGATGCAGAAATGATCTTTTTGAGTTTTTCTGTTATTTAATAAAGTTATAATTTTGTAAAAATTCTTTATTTTGAAATGTATTCTATACTATTTAAGAATGTTAATTTTCAAAATGCGCAGGTGTTAAACATATTTAGAAATAAAGATGAATTGTCATTTTTAACAAAAAGCAAAAATTTTCTTGAATAGTGTAAATTATATTTTCCTAACTAACATATGATACATCTAATTATTTTTTAAAGATCAATGAACATTTTAACGCATATTTGATTCTTTTGATATTGGTTTCCAGATGGTGAGCGCATTATCACTACAATTACATTATATCTTTCACATAAGTTTAAAAAAGTTGTCAAAATTTATGTGACTTAAAATTACTCGTTAATATTATATAAATTGATCCATGAATTTTTCTTTCACTGTACCTCCGCCCGTTAATACAATCAATCTATTGTTAATTTATATATTTATATCGTCTTTGGACATTCCATTGTTATCTAATTGGATATGGATGTAAATTTTATAGATCTTCATAAAGAAAAACTTCTCCTCTTCCAGTTCCAAATAGTAACATTATAATTTGCTGTTAAACATTAAAAGTGCAATATCGAGGTCTAAAAAAGTTTTAAATCGGTGTTTTATTATGTTTCTTATCTTCTATACTTATATATGCTTCAAAACATGCTGAATTTCCCATCGTATTCAATTTTATTTTTGCCGACACACTACGTTTCTACCTATGGCCCTATATCCCGATACCTACATTGTATATAGCTATTATGCCGTTATAGTTTATTATGATCAGTTTCAATATATTATTAAATTAAAATTTTGTGTTTTATGTGCAAACATAAAATACCAACTGTAATTAACTGCACATCTATTGAGCTACAGACATCAGGTAGTTTAAGCGATATTTACATAAAATATGAATTTGTCCTTCAATAAAATAATTAATCATGAACCACATTTACGCTATGATTTCATATTGCAAGATTGACGGCCAGTTACTTGTTTAATTTACACGAACTTCACATATTCACATGTACAGACGTACACACATGTAAAACACAACAACAATTTATAAATTTTTAAATGTTAAATTAAATTTTATACAAGTATTTTATGTTAAACACACTTTTTTTAAAATATTGTTACATTCTTTATTGTATTTTTGCTGTGAAAATATTTGGTACTGATATCTTGAATATATACGAGTTTTATGTGTATAGATGACGAGGATATTTATAGACACAGGCCTACAGCCTGATTTCGGGATTTTTGTCCCTCATCAGTACAGAGTAGTATTCATACCTGCAACCTAACAATTGGTGAGGGAACCCACCAACCACTAGCCCTGCAGTGGTAAATGCATTAATTCACTGCATTAAATTCACTGTGTGTAACATATTACTTATAGTCGTTACCGCTTGTGAACATGTATACATATGAACATTTATAAATATGCATATAGTTTTAATCTTATAATCGGGAGCACTACTCCACGTACATATAGGACATTTAAGAAGTGATCGTCTTGTTTTTATATGAACAGAGGTAGCTTGGCTCAGGTAATATTATCTACATTATAAGAAAAATAGATATTTCTGCATTTTTATCGTGAAACTTATGAAAACTTTATACGTAGGGGTTATTACACTAATTACATAACAAAGCCTTAATATCTATTTTATATTTTTGACTCTTAAATTGTTGGAATTTTCAAACGAGTACATAATATTAAAATCTTCATCAGATTTGAACATCAATCAATACAATGTATATCTCGTGATTTATATTAATAATGCTTAGATAATCCGGGAATTATTAACCAAGAACTTTATTTAGAATAGTAAACGTCAGAACAAATCAATAGGAATTTAATATTATTAACACCTAACAATCGTACCATTTTCTTAAGATTTTCCCCTCCTCGTCTGCAAAAATAGAGCATGCTGTAGGCCTATAATAGCCAAACCATCAGCTGCAATTGCACTGAAACATTCGGGCTTATATTGTGTTTAAAATTATATTTATTGTGGCTCTCGCAATTTGTTAAAAATAATAATAACATTTTTCCCCTTTGATTTAAGTGTTTTGCAATAAGCTTCGTAGGCTATATGTTTCTGTAGAGGCAAATTCTTTGTCTTAGAAAATATTGTAATTTTCTGGACCGTGAAATTTAGCTAAAATTCGATTTATGGAATACCGCATAATAGAGTCCATTGACTGTTTCCTGTACTTTTCGCGTCACTGTATATTCCCCATTGCATTGTCCTTCTGAACACAAATAAAAAGTCAAATATTATGTTATTGAACTCTAAATTACTTTTTCCTTTCTGCCGAATAAACTGTTGCAGGTTTTTTCATTACTTAACACACACCAACTAAAAATTCAGACTTTTTTTACAATTAATGTGTTGCTTCACATTTTTTAACGTTATCTGTATTTTTAGTATTTTTTAAATTGTTTTAAGGTTTATAAAGTTTTGACCATACTATATATACTAGATATTGAGACCCAAGTGTTCAATTTAGTAGAAGTTAAAAATTATAATTTTGTATAAAATATAGAACAGTAACATATTATATTGTTTGATAGATTCTCGAATTGACATTTTTTTTCAAATGAATTATTTAAAATATTTTATCTTTTTTTAAATATTAAGGTTATATTTTTTTATACATGCAATCTACGTTTGATGATTAAAAAACATTAAAAACATTCATTCACTTAGCCAATATGGACAATATTATAAAAATGTAATGTAAAAAGAAAGAATCTTAAAGTAATAAGTTAATAAAAGAAATGATTACATTACTATGCACCACTAAAATATTCTTTTTCAGATGATGATAATGACAAGAAACTGCAAAAACACTGGCACTAAAAAGTAAGAGTTCCACATGATAAAAGTCAAACCTTGCAATGTAATTGGATAAGAAAATCATTATGTTATCATCTTAATCATGTGATAAATTTTAATTTTAGGATTTCGATTTTTTCCTAGGGTTAATATTTATTTTGATTTTATGCTTAGATCCAAACACAAAATGTGTTATAAATGATGGGCACATTAAAGAAAACATTCATAAAACATCAAATTATTAAAAATTATTCAATTATTGGAGTATAGTTTTGGATATTATTAGGATATATTATGATGTAATATGACTATATGAACGTATTAAAATATGTATTGACCATAGACTTATATTAATGCATAAGTATAATATATAAGTGTATGGTATTGACATACTTCGTTGCTATTATTTTAATGATTATTAAAATTATTTATATATTAGATTTAATCCAAATGCCAATAATAGTTTCTCTGGCACAATCTGTAGTTTAGCGTTTAATATATTTGTAACTGATAAAACTAAACTCGACTAAATTCTAAAATGTAAAATTCTAAAATCTAAAATATAAATATTTTTTAAAAATTGGTAGTTTTTAAACTTTTCCCCGGTAGGCTATTATGGTAAAGCATACGATAACTCTATATACATACAAAATAACTCAGAAAATAATGTACATGGAGTATGTCATGTGTAAAATAGCAATAACGTTTTCACATTATGAATATATATCTATTACAGTTGCAGGCATATAATATATGCTTGCAACTGTAAATGCATAATGCGATCAAGCGTTATTGCTTTTTTTAATCTTTTTTTTTTATATCTCTCTCTCTAAATCAGTTGGCTCTTAGACGAGCTGCTGTGGCCTTCACGGATCGACGCCAGCCTTCACGGTG
>JAUZND010005267.1:0-11277 GCA_034780555.1 Coelogynopora nodosa
TAATATTTCTGATTTATTTCTTTTCTTTCTATCTGGTGAGCTGATTTTGCCTGATGGTTCCAATCAATTTTATAATTCATTACTTTTGTTTACTTCAGAATTATTTTTATTGTATATTCTTTTATCGGCTATATTTATGAACCTTCTAAATGTACAATAATAGATAGATATTTTTAGAATTTAACGTCCATCAAATTCATCTTATTTGTTTAACTTAGTTACTTTTGCATTGAGGACCTTGAAAAAGAAGGTTAAATTTCCACCCGTTTTTCCTCCGTATTTTAGTCACAACTTCGCGTTTTGGACTAAATCCTATATTTTCATCTATCTAACTAAATTCTTTACTTATACATTGAATATTGTACCATTGATTCTATCTAGACCTTTACATAGGATCATATTTCACATTCGATGGAAGCATTTTGTAGGGATGAAAAGCCTATTAAAATCAACAGTAAGTTACTCGGAAGAGGGAATTTCAAAATACAGGCTTATAATGGAAATATGAGTAGGAACACATTTGAAGATGTGGAAAACTTTTTAACTTCATTTTTTAAACATTTTGCCATCATTTAAAAATAAAGAGAGGTCTTTTACACCATTCGTAAGCTAACAACGTGAACTTCTCACATGTTAAATACCGACAACGAATCATTAGCCAAATTTAAATTAATCATGTTTAACATATCCCAATCGATTTCTTACGAAGTTGTCTGTTTATCCCAAAAGTCATCAGCGCTTTTAATTGGTTAAGTTAGTTATTATACAGTTATTCCCCACTGTTATGCCATTTAACTATCGATGATGTTAACAGCGCTGCTTTGATAATGCCCCCCCCACCCCCTCAGTTTGACGACCCCTGGAGAATCGCGCTGCCCTTGAACGTGAGCAGGAACCCTGCCCGTGAATCCGTGATCCTGAGTCAGCAAGTGGACACGGGCGAGTGGCTGCCCCTCCCTACCATCGAGGTTGTCATTGAAGACCTCGCCGATGTCACCAAGTTTGTGGAGGCCCGCATCTCCGAAGTGGACCTCACGCTGGTGGTTGTCAATCGGGTAAAGGTGGACAAGTTTCAGGTGAGTAAGCCAGTGCCGCTCCCATTTGCTAGCTTGCTTAGACTTGGCGGTTCCTCTGTAAATACAGAGTTCTTCCGTTGCCAACGATTATCTTTGATATTATGAGTTATTTTTATTAGCATTTTTTTAATTCCTAGGATTTCCTTCAATTTCTAGTATTTCCTTCAATTCCTAGGATTTCCTTCAATTTCTAGTATTTCCTTCAATTTCTAGTATTTACTTCAATTGCTAGTATTTACTTCAATTCCTAGTATTTCCTTCAATTTCTAGTATTTCCTTCAATTGCTAGTATTTACCTCTTCCTCTCTGTCCTGACCTATCACAGATCGGTAAAGCGGGACTTAGAATGAGCAGCAGTGTGGATAGCCGGGTATCGATCAGCATTCCAGCGGGAGCTCTAAAGATCAATAATGTCGACGCAACACTCCAGGTCAGTCAAATGATTCTGATGACAACACACTCTCCACTTTTCCTTCTTGACAACACACTCTCCACTCTTCATTCTTGACACACTCTCTACTCTTCATTCTTGACAACACACTCTCCACTCTTCATTCTTGACAACACACTCTCTACTCTTCATTTTTGACACACTCTCTACTCTTCATTCTTGATACTCTCTACTCTTCATTCTTGACACACTCTACTCTTCATTCTTGACAACACACTGCCCTGTTCTTTATTATCACCAGGTTCAACCGTTGGAGGCGAGCTTCTTTGCCGATCTCAAGGAGAAGTATCCCAAAGAAACGGCCCCCATGATCACAATGAGCAATATTATAGCTTTCGGTAAACACAAGAGTAACAATACTACACCAGTTTTTTCTTCAGAATTTTTATTATAATAAATAAAATAATAGTTTAATATTTAAACTCGAATTGAACCCAGGTCTTCGTGTCGTATCTAACCACGCCATCGTAGCGATCGTCATTGATTCACACTCACAAGCAAAGATGGATCGCTACACATACAATGTAGGGAACATATGTTGAAATCAATCCTTTAATTGGTACCATGTTTTAAAATAACCAGCAAGTATGATCTAGTTTCCTACCTCA
The DNA here is from genome assembly GCA_034780555.1 of Coelogynopora nodosa. Classification (NCBI taxonomy): domain Eukaryota; kingdom Metazoa; phylum Platyhelminthes; order Proseriata; family Coelogynoporidae; genus Coelogynopora; species Coelogynopora nodosa. The sequence continues at coordinate 2,136 of JAUZND010005267.1, forward strand.
GCTAATCTTTACTCCCGGCATAGTTCACTGCTAATGCTTACAAAAGTGATATCATATTCCTTTTAGTAGAATTACAAGGTAGTTTGTGATTTTGTGAATAGTTTGAAAACACACAAAACGTATTTAAATACCGCTTGTTAAATGTCTAATATTTTTATTAATTTTGCTGTAAAATTCTAACACAGAGATTTACAAAGTTAGTTTGTCCAAATATGCTGACTTTGTAATCGAAGGACATATTTTTAGACTTGTAATTATATATTTTTAGGTTGTACATTCTAAATTTGTTTATTAACAGTGTAGCTTTGTAATTGCATAAATTATTATTAACAGTGTATTAACAGTATTTTTGTTCAGAAACGAACTATATTCATTCGATTGCTTCAAATAATTCATTATTAAATTTTGCATTATTCATTTCTACTATAAAATTATGTATTGTTTAACGATTCGACACACGTTGAAATATAACAAATTGTATTCAACAAAACATTTTTATTGTATTATTGCCATTACTTTATATTACTCACAACTTAAAAGTTTACAATTCCCCTTTTTATATACATGTCAAACACATGATAGATACATCATAAGCAGACACGTTAAAGTGCAAAAACTGGAAATATAGTGAGTGAGTTATATTTTTCGATTCCCAATTTCGATTCCAGATTCGATGAAGAAGAAGATGCTGAAGCCGATAAGTTTCTCCTTTACGGTGCCCCTGAATCCGGCTGACAAGGGGAACAAGGCCCGACCAACCACCGCGGCAGCACCGACCAAGTCCAATGGTCCCATGTCCAATCAGCGGCCACAAACCGCCGTACCCACCACAGCTGAAAGTAGGTTACCTCTTCTTACACTTGCATCTCTCTCACTCGCTCTCTCTCTCTCTCTCTCCCCTCTCACTCTCTGAGGCCTTGAGGGCCGAAACCGGTAGGGTGCCGGGCCGCGTGGGAAGAGTGGATTCCTGTTCTCAGAGCAGGGTAATGCAGACGATCACGTCTTAAAAAGCTTTCGCGTCTCCGGGAGTTTGGGTTTGTTCTTCTCGGGTGGTTCGGTCTCCTAGCAGTCGGGTTCAGTTTGGTGTCGCTTCTTGGGAGCCATCAACACCTGTTCTGGATTGCGTGGTTGCTTGGGTGCTTGTGGCTAGAGACTTCTCTCTCTCACTCTCTCTCTCCTCACTTAGGTGGATATCGTGGAGCTGTTTGTCAAGAGAAGAGTGCAACGAAAAATAAGGCTTCGAGACAACTATTTACCCCTCTTCTTCCATATTTTACGCGGCTATGATAGTCACATCATCTGTTACGAGGCGTTAGGGCAACTTACTGACTGGACAATATCAATTATTCCTTAGTTCAAAAAAAGTATTGAGGTAGACTTTTGCTTACGCAAGGCAAACGAAAAGCGGAAGGGTAAATTTATGAAACTCGCCTTCAGGGATTCGTTCCAATTTATGACCACATCTTTGGCTTCACTGAATGATAATTTTGCGCCAGATCAGCTGCAACACCCGCGCAATGATGGGCAGCAGTGAGCTATTTGTAAAAATCGCCTGTGAGAAGGGGGTCTTCCCCTATTAATATTCACCAGCCTGGCCTGCCTTGAAGAGAGACAATTACCGTCGCGGGAAGATTTCTTCGATGATTTGACCCAAACGGAGTGCATTGAGGAGAGATACCGAAACGCGCAGGAGGCCTGGCAACTACAAGCCTGTAAGAATTTTAGTGAGTACATGCTCAACTACCTCAAGCTTGATGTGCATCAACTAGCTGACTTCTTTGAAACGTTCCGTGAGCTAACACTTAGAGAAGATTGCCTCGACCCGGAATATTACTTAACACTGCCTAGGCTAAGCTGGGCTCGGCCTTTAAAATGACATGTACAACGGTAAATATTTATATATGTCTTAGTTATATGCCCCTCTTTCTCTTTCTCTCTCTCTCTCTCTCTCTCACACACACACACACTCCATTAGGCATTAGGTCAATTAGCTCAGCGATGTCAAGACTTACTGTTTCGTTGAGAATGGAATACGCAGCAGTATGGCCCTAGTCAATAAACCTCATGCTTTCGACAACACAGTCCGTGTGCCGAAGACATATTATGACAGTCAAGTGGAAGAAACGGATCTTCTCTACACGTTGAGCTAGAAAATGCTGCAGCATAATTTTGTCTGGCTTTCACGTGAGGAAATAGAGAGTCTCAATGTGGTCAACTACAACTACGAGGGAAATTCTGGACATATTGTGGAAGTTGATCTAGACAGCCAGAGGTTCAAGGTACAACAATAAATTTACCGCCTCAGAACTGCCTCACTAAATTTATGAGAAGTTAATGACAGATGCTAAACGGCGGTAAAGAAAAAACATATCACGGCATTTCAAAGCTACTACTTACGCTGTGGAACAAGCAGAACTATAATATAAATGGAAAACTGCTACAGTTCTATGTTAAGCTCGGTCTTCGCATCATAAATATTCATAGAGTATTGCAGTTCGGACAATCGGCATTTTTCGAACTTTTTATTATTTACAACTCGCATTGTCGTCAGGCTACCACTAATGCATCTGCAAAGGATTATTACAAGCTACAAAATAATTGCCTGTTCAGCAAAACAATTTAGAATGTTTGAAATAGAATTAACTATGCACTAATCCAAAATCACTGGAAATCTAGGCCTCAAACCTGAATACCTAAATTGTGTCATCTTCACCGACAACCTCGTAATAGTTCACTTGGCCAAGGAAAATATTGTACTCAATAAGTCTAGTTTTATAGGTCAAGCCGTCCTCGATCTTAGTAAGCTTATTATGTACCAGTTCTACTACTAAACTCTTACCAACTACGCAGAAAAGTATGGCGGGAAAATTAACACCGTGGGCGGTGATACGGACTAATTTTTTCTAAAGATCACAGTGATCGACGTTGCCAATGATCTGATTCCTCAGCTGTACCATGAAAAGTTGCTAGACTGCTCCAATTATCCCAAGGACCATCCACAACACTCGAACAAGTGCAAGGCCAAATTAGGCTGCATCAAAGACGAGGCTGCAGGGAAGCCGTTCACAGAGTGGATCCCACTTTGTCCTAAGTCCTATAGATACAGACTGTTGACGGTATAGGCGGGGTTAAGAGGGCCAAGGGTGTGCGCAGGGCAACGCTCAAGTTGGACATTAGCCATGATACGTATATGAGAGCCTACACAGAACAAATTACATTTAGCCATACCCAGCGATGATTCAGATCAGCCAACCATCAACTTTACAGCCTTATCTACAAGAAGAAAACCCTTTCATTCTTCGAGGACAAGAGAGCCTGGGTCAGTGTAAAAAACAACCTACCCTATGGCAACCATCGTCTACTCAGCAGTCGTCAGCAGTGTGATGGTAGCGGGCCCAAGAAAAAGAAAGCCGTCATTCTCTCACGCATATTAGAAGCATCAAGCAAATACCCTCACCCACCGGAGAAGCAGAATTCTAATCAGAGGCGTCGCCCGAAATGCAACCATAGTGCTTAATATTTATTACTGTATATGTCTCACAGTGCGTGAACTTTATATGTATACCTGATTATCCGCCACCCTCTCTTATTACTTTAGTTGTACATACTTTGTAGACTTTCCGCCTCCCATTCCATGCCTACGTGCCTAGTTACTATCTTTCATATTTAGTAAATAAAAATACTTGTATATATTTCCATTTTTTTTGTTTTATTCTTTATGATAATAATAGAATTTTTATACATAGAACATAGAAAGATGTTGTAGTGTTTGTCAAAATGAAAAAGGAAGCGTTAATGTTTATCAAACTCAGAGTTTTTGCATAGTCTTTAAAATGAGAATGGGGACTGTGAAGAAAACAGTGTGAATAGATGTAATAAAATGGTATCACTATGGTGACGAAATTTCGTTCTCATAATTACAACTTTCCTTGTGTGAAAAACATTAACAATAATAAAAGGCCAGACATTTAAGCTTAGTGCAGGAAATAGTTCGGGTTCATACTGTATCATTGCATTAGCGGAATAGGCCTCCTTATACAGTTGCAAATTCATTTTATGAGGCATTTTGTTTCTGTCTGGGTGTCCTTACAAATTGAATTGCATATAAGATTAGAAAGTGAATGGGCATCAGTTTCTTCACCACACAAAATGTTCATTTAGCCGCCACCGACTTCACACGAATCATATGCGGTTGACAGGGATAGAGCGTGACCCCAGCATCGGCAATTGTTGTTTCAAACTCAAAGAAGGGTACATTTTTCCGCAGAACCATTTTCCTCCTATATACTTGATTCACACAAGGATTCAATTGGGGAGAGATATAGAAAGTATAAACATAATAATATAATCTTCTCATCTAAAAAATATGAATTAATCAAGCGAAGAAGATGAAAACAGTACTCTAAATTATGATGTTGATAATTCTATGGAATATGAATCTTCTAATAATTCCCAATCATATAGTAGCGACAATTCCAGACATTGCTGATGAAGTGGACAGTAAATTTGAGAGGATTGTAGACAAATGTTAATGAAAATAACCGACCAAGAGGGAGTACCCAGCTATATCAATGAACATACTATTAAAGATCTAAGCACAAAAATAATGAAATGTATGGGCTAGTTTTATAATAATTATTGGCTATGGACCTCAGCAAACACTCTAACGAAACTAGACACAGACATCGATGGACCATATATTGATAATGTTAATGCAAGCATGGCTACGACATAATTATGTCACACAAGTTATTTCCAATTATTTCAATCAGTGAAAACAAACACGTAGAGATTTTGTAGGTGAGTAAAAATAAGTATATATATAAGCACAAGGGCAGAGCCCTATCATTTACGCAGCGTAAGCGGAAAAAACATTTAATTTAAAAGCTATAAGCATTAATCGCAGACAACACATATTTACAAAGTGTCCTCCATATCAGGCATAGGAAGAGGAGGTGACGCATCCAGGTCCACAACATTGTCTGATTCCGACTCAAAGGATATCTCGGGTGGTGTATAGGGCGGTGTGTCTAGGGTCAAATCCAAAATGCCGGAGGTGGACAAGCCGGAGCATCATAGTAAATGACGTGTTAAGGAGAAGGAGGCGCTGGCTGGAGAGTTACAAACTGGTGATGCGGTGGAGGAGGAAAAGGAGGTAGATGAGCAGCAGCAGCAGCAGCAGCAGGAGGAAGCGTAAGAAGAGCAGCGTGAAGAAGTGGCCCCAGGGGGTATCCAGGAAAGAAGGGCTTTCTTACAGGTGCCTACAAACATGCCGTCAATAGACAGCTATATTCCTATATATTTATTGACCTACATCAGAAACACCGGACAAATTGCGCGTACGCTCACGCATCCTTCCGTGGGAAGAACCACAACGTGTCGGTGTTGCTCCCAGTTAGCCTATAATAAAAACTATAAACGAAATTGAGTATTCAATGTGTTGGCTATATGTATATGTGATAAACATTAAGCATAACGCTAGTCAACAATTCATGAGACATCAAACCTTTCTGCAGAGACTTGTGCACACACAGAGCCCTGGTTAACGCAGAAATCTCGTGAAACGGGCCAAACCTGAACAGCTAAAGGTTATTGCCGGTCTTGTCTACAATACACTAAATTGAAAATTTCATACGAAACATAAAAGTGCACAGAAACACTTTCATTGTCATAGAAAAAAACTGCGCAAATTTGTCAATTCTTGCTGTTCATCTACACTTGCTAGTATAGATCGGCTACACATCCAGTCGGAAGGTGTATGGAAAATACGCTAACAACTCGGTCAAAAGCGTGGTGGAATTTTTCCCGCTACTTGTACCACTGCAAGCACTTGCCGGGAAAGCTGCACTAGCTGCGCCATATCGGGAGGAATTCCTACCAAGTTAAAAAAAGTTGCTGAATAGATTGGTAGCTAACAGAGAATGAGAGAGAGAATGACGACACCAACATTTCATAAAGCTATAGCTTTACTAGTCAATGAGAATAACTTCAATCGTAAGTTGCAAGCATACAATTTGCAAGAGGAGAGAGCAAATCTTGCACGTGCAGAAAAGGAGATTGTTGTGGCAACGACGGCTACATCAAAACGATAAGAAGAAGAGCAGAGACTACCACCGGCAATGGTTAAAATAATTATCAATAAAGTCTCTCTATATTTTTTGCAAAATTGGAGATTCAATTCTACATAGACTTATTGGAAAAGGAGATGGGATTCACAGGGACAAGTTAAACTTGCAGAGGATGACGGGGATACATTTGTGATGATTTAAGGTATTGTCGGCTTGATTTAGTATGCATTACGACAGAAATCAAGTAGAAATTTAAATCAAATACCACTAGTAGGTTGGGATAAAATCAATTCCATTCTCAAGATATCAATAATAGATACAAGTAGTGTTAAGAAAAAGAAGATTAAAAAAATTTTAACAGCCCCCACCACAAACTATCAACAAGACACTTGCGAAGGAGGACAAAGAACATAATATGCGCTTCGCTTTTATAAGAATATTAATCGAGTCAGCTTCAAGTGTGATCTATGCCTACTGTGAACTCTGTATGGAAACCTTTGTCGGCAATTCACTTGTACCCCTACTGCGTACAGTCAGGTATAATACAAGCGGGGAATATGGGTAGACAATCACCGTTCTCTATGATAATCCAATCTATGTCCCACTCAGAAAAACACATGATTGACAGTATTGAAATAATGGTTTATAATGACACAGGGAAACTGGTCCTCTTTATCGAGGGAAAAACTGTGCTCATTCTCCACTTTCGACAGCGAAAATCATAAACATACTAGGCATGCAAGCACACCCACACACACAGACATGGACAGCGACAGCACTGATGATCAAGATTATGCAGTGGGTCAGGAGTTGCGAGTGGTTGTGGACGAAATTAATTCCCTACGCTGTATTATAATAATAAATTGACACAGGCAACAGACAAATGGAGTAGGCCGGTACTCACCAAGGCAATGCTAGATTGACTTGGCTATATTTACTTCTCACTCAAACAATGGCACGGGTGTACCCTACTGATGTGTATTGAGCCCGACTTGAAACATTCTATACGATCAAAGCGTGCCTGGTGAAGCTGTCACACAATTCATTGGGGTTGCAGAGGAACCACTTGTGAGAATAATTGACGCTAGTGTCACTCATAAACAGCGACAATGGCAATAGAAAAAGTTGACGCCTGCAGACACATACAATATACAAATATGGACAGCAAAGAGCAGGGTTTTGAATTGAGACGAGAGTTGTATATTGATGAGGATGAAATAAACGGTCTACTTAGACTAATATGCAGATTGTTTACCAAGACAACGGATATGGAGACGCGGAATAATTTTACTGACATTATGTTTGAACGACTTGGATATATTAACTTGTTTGAAGAGAACAGTCGTAACTTGAAACAAGCGGTAGAATCAAAGCACCATGCTAAAGCATTACCATACCTTTTCGGAGTGGTTGAGGGACGAAAGATAAAATTAATTTAAGCATTTGTCAATCTTAGAATACAACAATAATAACTATAAACATGTGAGGGTGTGCATGCGTAGCGAGAGAGAGAGATAGTTACACTAGTATGGGTTATGAAATTCCATTTACACAAGCTGCTGCTGGTGGTGGGCGAAGAATGCCAGTATATGCCGGAGAGAGAAGACAAATGGGTGGTAACCTGTTCAGTACAATCAAGCGATTGGCTCCATCACTCCTACGCCATCTCTGGCCTGTACTAAAGAAACTTGGAAAACGAGCAGCGGACTCAGAACTTAATGTCGGGACAGCAATGGTTGGAGACGCGATTGCCGGCAAGTTCAAAGATATTCCCAAAAACTCTATGCAAGCGAGGAAAGTTTGAAGTTAACAGTCTATCCTCAGATTATATTGCGCGAGATGCATTCCAAAAATCAGATGATGATGATGATGATGAACATTCACATAGTGTAGCTGGTGAAAAGTCGAATACCGGTAGAAGGCGACTTTTAGCGAAAATTATAAACAGGAAGCCAAAGCAGAATAGGAAGAGGAAATCCACATCAAATAAACGCCGCCGTCGTCTTGCTATTGAATAATGCTGCTCGTAGACAATTATTATTATATAATATTATTAATATTAATAGATTATTTGATCCTCTGAAGGACAGCGCAAAAAAGCTCCTTTCACATAAATACATTTAATAAATCTCTACAATGTCTGCTCATAAAATTATAAACATCATTATTAAATTACTTTAATTTTAAATTAAATTTTTTGAATTTTTTTAAAAATAGTATTTTGAATTTTTTGAATTCTTTACGATATATGTATTTATCAATAACTATCTGTTGATATATTCTATAACGTTTTTATAAAAAGTTTCTTTCCATTAATCAATTTAAAATAAACATTGATTTTATTAATATACTTTTCAATAACAAACATTAAGGGAGTCTTGATACTCACAAATAGGCCTACTAACCTCGGAAGTCTGTGAGTTATATAACTTTAAATCAGCTTACCTTTTTATAAAACGTATTTTATATGTTTGGATCATAGATATAAAAACAAACAATCCATATATATGATTTGGATAAACTCACATGAAATGCAAGCATCATTCATATCCCTTAAATGAAAATAATTTTAGACGGTAATAGCATGGAAATGTGACAGTTGGAACAGTATACATGGCGTATACTGATTGGCTTAAAATAACATAAGCTTTTACTCTCCCGATCGCCTTTTACCAAGTAAAGATTTTTAATGATTGCGTCAAACATTTTTAATATTAGCAAATCACAATCGATTACTGCCGATCGATATTATAGCTGAAGTCGACCTTCACATACTATACTCATTCAGTGAATGTTTATAGTCTTTGAAATTGTATGAAAAGATTACACTGTAAAATATATTTCTGTATTTTTGTGTAATTGCCATAGCAACCAATTACTGAAATACTTATTGAGCGTTTTCGAAAAGTAGAATCGGTTCCGATTCCAGACTCGCTTTTAAAGAATCAGTCGTTCGAAAAGTCGGAATCGGTAAGCGTTGCCATAGAAAATATGTAGGTCACGTATCTGATTCTAGACATGCCCCTGCTCGTGTCTAAATTGAAGCGCGCATTTAAAATTACTTTCGTTTTATT
>JAUZND010005269.1:0-11276 GCA_034780555.1 Coelogynopora nodosa
GGGGTAGGGGGGGGTATGGTCTATTTTTAGCCATGACTCATGAATCTATTTATAAGTGTGGTCGAATCCACTCTTTCTATGCTACTGAAGTACATGTAGAGCTAATATTACTTTGAGAATATTATTTAATGTTCTACATAATATAATATATATATAGTTTTTGTGGTGTACAATTGTGATGGGCGTGCTAAAGTAATTTTTTATAAATAATATTTAATGAGTTATTTTCAAATAAGAGACGTCTATTTTCTTCACTCACAATGATTGTAAATATGTTCAAGATAAAACATGTGCAACACATTTAAAATGTACTTTTTATTTACCATTTGATGTATTTTTGAAAATAATGTTTTTAATTTATTTATTAATTTTTGTTGTTGAATTTGAACTATTTAGATATATTTTACAGTTTAGTAATCTATTGTGCATTGTAATTATTATATTTCTAATACGTGGCATCATTTTTATTAATTCTCATGCAAAGTATAAGATATGTACAGAAGTTGATTTATAATCAAAGGACGTCAATAAAATTAATTCAAAATATAAAAACAATTTAATATAGAAAACCATATTGATCCAAATAGATACTGCATTCTTATTTGTATTGAACTTTTGTATTCAACTCTTAGATAAGTTTACCATTTATACACGGAACAGTTTTGAATACACCATAATCAATAGTGTGTGTGTCATTTAACACTAACCCATCAAAAGACATTTCGACGTTGTTCAAAAAAAGTATCTTGTAGATTGTAACATACTTAAGAACAGTAATCTAAATACTTTCATTATAAGGAACTTTCACATGAAGAAAACACTCAACAATGTCATTTAATAACTCTTTCTAAACATTGATCTTTGCATAATCGATACTACTATTAGAATAAAAAAAGGTTAAACTTATTGCTTATGCAACTGAGTTATTGGCAACCACAGAAATGGATAAAAGGTTTTGTTCAAATACGTGGCAACGGCCGTTCTTATAGGATAAAACATGTAAAATATGTTCAAGAATATACATCATGAAAATTCATTGTTAAATACGCAAAACGAATGAGTAGCTAATTTATTAAGGCTTCATAATCGATAGCCATTGTGTAGCTATCGTCCAATCATAATGAGGCTAACAAACGCTCACTAATATCGCGGTTTGTTGCCGTTATATTACTTGTAGATGGTTTAGGTGGGGGATATCGCTTCTAGACAATCCTATCCATTTCTATGTTGGTAACTATAACCATGTCACTATTCGGATCTAATTACAACAATTAGTGTTGATTAATCAAATTTCCTTTTTTTAACAACGTTCAGTTTTTACTATAGAGATAGGCTCCATTGTGGAGTATTTAAAAATTTTAATATAATATTTTTGCACGCGGTGGCAGTATTGTCTAATAGTGTGTAAAGTTTGTTGATGTATCTGTTTGTATAGAAGTAGCATACCGAGTCTGTATACTATGGCATGTCATGATCAATTATAGTCAAACAAAAGTTGTATTATATGGATATAATTATATGTTTTAAATGAGGTTTCTATATATATAGAATTAATTAATGATTTTGCCCTTTTCACACGTTTACAGATTTAACAATAGTTTCAAGCAAATTTCAAGTCCGTTTTAATATTCGATATTGTTTGAATGGCTAGTAATTGCGCCTTCCCCTTCAACGGATAGGCTTAGAACGTGTAAAACAAGATAGATTTAGTTTCATTTAGTTTCACTCCGTTAATTATGTTACCAACAAATTTCTAAGCTACTGTGACCGTGAAAATTGTTAAATATATAACGATTCATGTTTTAATTCCATATTTCATATAGCAATGTAAACAATATGCAGGTCACACATATATATCTTATAGTATCTAAAAAAAAAGAGTTGTAGTATGAAAAATTAGTTTAGTACTTTAATAAAAAAAAAGCGAGAGAACAATTATGGTTAGCACTACAGTACTGCAAGAATATTCGTCCATTAAATGGTTCTATATATGTGTTCTAAAACACCGTCGCTTTACACATACCGTGCATTAAGAGGTATAGGAAATTGTCGAATTTCAGTAATGATCCTTTTTGAACACAATATAAATAATATAAGTCAAACAAAAAATGACTACCGTCAAACAATGAAGACTTGACTAAGTCGAACACAGCATATTACTAAAACAGAGAATCAAATATGTTATTGAACTAAAATTATATATAATATGTAAATCGAAGTTTGGCTGCTGTGCATGACATCATTATCATAATAGAAACACCCACTACTGCAGTAAAGATAATATTCAAATTGAAAGTTGTGATCTTTTTGATATTTATCACTTCTATGGTGGCAGAATAATATCAATGCGGTTCGCTTCTTCAGTGCGTAATAAATGTGGATCGCTAATTTTTCTGATATATAGTTTATATAATCAGTTATTATATTCTTATAAAAAATATATCATCATACAGTTGTTTTCATCCTTTTAAAAAGGATTATGTAGTTCTGTATATATATAATAACTCACCATTTGCGTGATTTCCTAATCTGGGGCCAATCTGGAAAAAAGAGAATAAAGGGGAATATATAAATATCTGTAAATAAACTTTAAATAATACTTTAGAAATAAATTAAGTTGTCATTTACGCCTCATATAAACTATGATTGAGATAAGTAGGAATAAAAAAAATTATGCTTTTAATTTACACAACGAAAACAAAAATTATGCACGAGCACGTATAAGGATAGTGTTTTCATTTTTAATCAAGTTGGATGCAAAATGATGCATAATTTACAGCGTCTGTTTTTAGTAAACACGTTAATAAAATTAACGTTAGCTACACGTTAATAAAAATTTAATTATTAATGTTCAATAACATAATTATATATAAGCTATCTATTTTTAAAAACTAATCAAATTTGAAACATCAACTATTTTTAAAATATTTACATTAAGATATAAACAGATTAGCTTTGTCTAATTTTAAAACGTGTATCTTATTTCGATTGTCATAAGAAAACAATAATTAATGAAAAAATAACCTTATTTCCTTACAATATAAATTGACTACAATATTCATTAACTTTGTATTTATCATTGAAGTCAAAATACATTTTAGGTTCAATTTTATTGTTATGTCTTAATAAGTTGCATGTATTAATTAAATAGTAATTAATTAGTCAAATCATTGATTTCATACAGTGAGTAATCATTTATGAAGAAATCAAAATATTATTTAGTTAAAAAATAATTTTTTTATAACGTTAGAGAATCTGTTAAATGATTGGAATGTTTAATATTGCTACCATTAATTATAAATTTGAGATACTATAATAATTAAAAAAATTAAATGAATATCAGTCAAATCATTATAATATGCATTTTAAATGCATGATGACTAAACTTGTACAAAAGTAATAAATTACATTTAAAAAAGTTTGTTGTTGAAAAATTAGAGAAATATTATATTAGTATATAAATGTAATTTTTCTTTGTCAGATGCGTAGAAGTAATATGTAAGCCTGATTAAAATAGATAATAAGTGACACAAAAGAGATTTTTAATTATATCCCGTTATTTTTCATAACATATTGGACACATTAAATTGATGATTTCTGTCAAAATTCTGACAATAGTAACAGTTAATTTACTATTTGAAATCAGAAAAAAACGATTATCGAATGCGCTGCGCTTTTCATTTGATTTAATTTAAATAATGGCATATAATCTCATTATCACATGATATGTCAGAAAAACAATAAAACAATGTATAAATTCCAAATTGAAACAAATGATTACGACAACATATATAATCACCTGGTGAATGTAAGATACAGAATTCACATTATATTATTTGAAATAGTAGTATAATTAGTGTTTGATTTTCTATGAAATTTTTAATAATTTCAATCAATTTTCCAAACAAGTTCTACAGATTATTTATTGATTTTATAGTATCATTTTAAAATATATTGTATTGCTTACTGATATTCTATTAATTTTTGTAAATATCTGTTTTTCATAAGGTATATTGCTTTTCTATTGAATTTATAATAATTTCCTATTGAATTTTCTATTAATTTTGTATTGAATTTGTATTAATTTAGCAATTTGTACTAATTTCTCTCCTTTGCCTATTTGTGAATCTTTTTTGTCAGTTCTCTTTGTTATATAGTTACCCTTTATTTTAATTTATATTTAATTATTTCTGATTTATTTCTTTTCTTTCTATCTGGTGTGCTGATTTTGCCTGATGGTTCCAATCAATTCTATTGAATTGAGTTCTACGTAAATTCCTTTTATATTTGAGAACTTTTTCTTATATGGAATATATGTGCCACAATTAAATTGGATATATTACTGGGAACAACCATGGTTTACATACCAATAAACCAAAAGTTATAAAAATGTCTTAAATAAAATCATAAACATTAGGATAAATCGTCGGTAATAAATATATATATACATCTATGTCTACCAAGAGGTTAGTTAACAATTCAGAAAGTTCAAATAAGTATAACATAATTTGATCCAAGTTTTAAAAGATATAATTTTGAAAGAAAAATTAAAACTAGTAATTGTAAATTTATGTTTTTAAAATGGTAAATTTTATTTTAAAGTTTAGTTTCATAAATTTATATTATATAATGATTTCAATACTCAGAAAATGTAAGATTTTCTTGGTAAAATACGACTCAATATCTCTACTTTAGGATAATCAATATATTATTTGTTTTTCTTAGCTTCGTAATATTTATATTTCTCACGCTTAGAGCACTTCATCAATAGAATTGATCCATTTCTATGACAAATTATAATTGCGCCAATAGATTAGCATCGATAAGGTTATTAAACGCTTTATTTACTTTAAACTTTATAATTGCACGCGTGTAATAAATTGATTCAGACAAGTCAGTCTCTTACTTCGTCTCATGGTGGTCAATGTGTAAAAATGTTGTGAAAAAACCAATTGGACATTCGGATGTTTAACTCTAGCATTTAACAAATATAAATTGAACATTACTTAAATTATTATGCAAAGTTTGTTATATATTATGTAATTATTATAAATATAAACTTAATATTTAACTATTATGTTGAAAATAAACAACACTTTAAAAATGAAAAAATAAAATTTAAAATGGCTATTTTCTAAATTATCAAAAAGCCAATTTCAACCTTCTTTTAAAGAAAAATTATTACCTCAGAATAATTAATTCTATGCAAGAAATATTAAGCGAATGAATTTATTAAATTGTTTTCCTTATTGATTTGAATAAAAATTACATAAAAGGATAATTCCAGGGCTATAAAAAGCTGAGTTAAAAGAGGTCATTTTTATAAAAAAATAATGCAAATGAATTATTAATAACTTAGAAATGTTCAAACTGTATACCGAAAAAGAATTAAGAAGTAAATCAATTACATATGGCATCTGTACAGGTTTAAAAAGTGTCTATCACCAACTTTCTACAATAATTAACAGATGTTTTTCATCGTCACGTCACCTGAATTGACATTTAAACCAACACAGTATTTTTGTATCCAGTTGAATTCGAAATTGGGGATATTGGCATGGAGGGCAAGTATACTGTCATTAAACCTAGGTCTGCTGCCAGCTCCCAATACAGGCACAAAATGGTCCTGTGATAGCATGCTCAACAAGGTTCGAAACAAACCCAAGACTAACTTGGTTTATTCTGGTTCTGTATTGGTGACCTTGCATATTTTAATGTAAGCTGTTAAACATTTCATTTAGTGAGTGATAATAATGTGCTGCACAAGAGCCTTTAGTAATCATGCTACTGGGTTTAAAGATACTACAAGACATTTGTGAAACCCGTGAAACTGCACAGATCTATTCTGCATACCACCTACCTATAGGCAGACGATTGTGTGACCCCAGTAACTATGGCATCAGCTCGGGAAAAAATAAAAAACACATTTAAAACAAATGACATTGAACAAAATAAGGTTATCTCTTTATGAATTATTTAGTTTAAGAAAGGCAAAAAAAGAGAAGAATATGTGCTTCTTTATACTATACATCGTTCAATTGAAATAAAATCAATCAATTAAATTTACGCTATAGAAGTGTTGATTTCATTCTTTTACACAACATCCACTGTGATTAATTAATGAAGCAGCCAATTAGTTATTCCTGTGTGTTGTGAATCAAATGTGAACTGGTTTGCGCTACTTAATAATGAAGCTGACACATTCAGTACAGATTTCATTGATCAGGTGTTCATTATAGCTAATAGCTCTGCTTCTGCTAGGCTGTCACCGCTCTTGTCTGCCCCTAAAATTCACGCTTAATAGTTATCAATGACGTAGGAACACAATGCGGTTAGATGGTTAATGCCACACATCTTTATGAAACATTGCAAGATATAATAATGGGCCATTACCACGAGGAACTCTAAATAATAATAATAGATAATATATAGATATTGTTTTGTGTTGTGTCGTGTTTTTTCAATCAAGAGCATCATACTACTTACAAACAGTTTATATAAATATTATAATCGATAAAACTTTTAAAAGGTTGTTAAATGTTTATTTTCAAGAATAACATAGATATACAATATTAAATATGAACAACAAGGAGCAAATTCTCATAAATAATTCGACTTATAATTGTAAAAACATTTATGTAAAAAAGGTTTTGAGTATGCACAAAAGATTAAAAGTGGATACTGGGATGTTTATATACAATAGTTTTCTATTTAAAGCTAAATTTAACAATATTTGTTAATTTCGCAAAACAAATATTCTACCATTTGAAAAATTGGTACTTTTAAAATATGTGCGCTACAAATGTATAACGTAAATGTATCCAGTATCTTACATTTAGACACGCTGATTTTGTAATGTATTCACTCTTCTAAGAATGTTTGCGTCAAATATATATAGCAAACTTATCATATTAAAAGCTTCTAAGGAGGATAGATAGTCTTTCCTGTTTTTATTATAGAGTTGCTGAAATTTTACGATAATGGTATATATGACTACAAACGAGAATAATAACTATAACTAAATATGCCAGCAATATTGGCTGTCGGCTATATCAGCAGGGAATGTATATGAGAGTATATGAGATACTGAAAAACCAACGATGTTCAAATTGTAGGAAGAATAGGTTTGTAACTCTACGGAGATAACATACAAAAATTGTTATAGCAATGTTTCCTACAAAAAAATGATAAAACCAAACAATAATATAGGTTGAATAAAGGTCGGCCAAAGATGGAGGATAAGAAGAGATGTTCGGCTTTTATTTTAATCATTTTACGGAACAATTTATTAGCCTGCATCAAATCCTTTTTTGAAAGATAAATGTGTAATGTTTAGAGGTAATGTTACAGAGGAAAAACTCACAGTTTGTTTACTGTTGAGCTAAAGCAATTACAAACTAAAAAAAATGCGAGTATGCTTTGATATTCCCTTCAAAATTTTGAAAAAACGGTATTTAATTGCGTCGATTTTAAACCAAACATACTAAAATATTGTAATGTGAAAAGTAAGAGAAGAATGTATAATCATATTGTAACATCCGCGGTGAACACGTTTCAACAGCTTTGAACACATACGAATATCAAGGTGATTTAATTAAATGGTCAACAAAAGAAGAAAAAACTTTAAAAAGGATTCGACGCTTGGACGCAAATATAACACAATGACATTGACGCGAAAATTACGCAATGACAAAGTCAGATGTCATGTTAAATAGATAAGAATTAATTATCAGGGATCATATCCAACCTGATCCACTAGAGGTATACTATGTACCTCCAAATTAAATAAACATGCTCTATTTTAACAAAACGAGTAATTTTAATTAAATTAAATATTCTTCGGACAAAAACAAGAATAATGTTTAAAACCACCGACTTTCGACTTAAGGTTACCAAACTGCATTATACTACTAACTATATTGGGTTCAGTATAATTAAGTAGTACTTTTCAATGTAAAAAAATCTAAGGGTAAATGGTCATGCTATAACATGATGTTGCACCTTTTAAAATAATTGAATATAGTCTCTTTAAAGTGAGGACTTTCATTTTTTGTTTGCAAATTTGTGTGTTAACTATTCAACAATATTGTGCTAGTTTGTTCAAAGCACATAGAAAACTGTAAAGTATTCACACAAACAAAATATAAAACAAACCAGTCTCACACCTGCAGCGGTAACAGTCCATTTGGAGCTTCGTACTGGCAGTGACACAGCTCCGAGAGGTACTGGACACAGCCTTTGAGCAGAACCTCCCGAACTATCCCGTCGGCCTGTTTCCTCTCCGGCGTGTCTACTCGGGACTTGGGCAGGTCGTCGATCCGCTCCTGGACGACTCTGTAGAAGGCCCCCGTGAGCACCCGGTCAACGATTAGTCGACTGATCTCCTGTAGCTGGGGCCCGTTGACAGCGGAATAGGTCATTGTGTCTGCTTTTATTGGTGTCTTTTTTGGTTGACGGCGGTTAACAACTTCTTATGGATATAGCTCACTGTATGGCCTACTCAAGGTTAGCGACAACTCATTCTGAAGCAAACAGTGTAAGGGGTGTCGGCACGGCGTAATATGATTGTCGCTACTTTTGTCAAAGACTTAAAAAGAGGTGAATTATCACGCTCTCATGTGATTGTCGCAGATACAGTCCTTACTGCGCCAGATTCATTAATTCACTAGACGTTGAATTTCTACCAAGCTTTGTGTAACATAGTACCGTTTTCTATTATAGTAATCCACTTACCTAGAGAGAATATTATAGAGAGATGGTATTATATAAGCGAAATGAGAGGGTGAAATACTCGATTGTGATTGGTGCAGGCAGCAATTACTGGCTTAGGGGTAGATGTGTAATCAATGTACACACAGCTTGCTTAAGAAATTTGTTATTTTTAAATCCATTTTGTTTACGAGTTAATTTTTTTCTTTGATATATCAAGGATACATTGAAACATTTAAAAAAAATTCTAGAGAAATTTTTGTTTGTTATATATGTATTGTAGGTAGGTAGGAATGAATGAATTCTTTCGATATTAACTCGGAATAAAAAAATGTTCTTTGATATATACCTAAAGAAATGCCTACCATGTTGAAAAATACATGGATATGCAAATATGAATATAAAAAAGAATGTTAGCAAATAATTATACTGTAATTTATTTTTAATTAAAATAACTATAGATAATTTTCGTCAGTGCAAAAAAGATATCAAAAAACGAAAAAATTAATTTGTGTAGAAGTAATTGTTCTATAAAAATTAAAACATTCCATTTTAAATTACGAAAAGTAATTATTTCGAGCATGCTAATTATATATAACCAACATTTTCGTCTTATATATATATATTTAGAATTATATAGAAACTAAAAGCTTATTTAAACCGTAACATTAATACTAGGCCCTAATATTGTGTTGGGAAACATTGATACAATTTAAAGCACAAGAAAGGCTTATGCGAAAAAAGAGTTAAATATTATATAATATAGAACGTGTTTGTTTCTTTCTGCGTAATTTCTAATCGGTCATAAAGTGACAAAACTATCCTTTTTGTCAAAACAGCAGTGACATTATTTGGAATACAGAAGACCGAAAAAATATACGAAATAGACTGTCGAGATAAAGATATATCTATAATTGAACTTTCTTATCCGAAAAAACGTATCAATTTAATGTTAACTTTGTTGATTACTGTATGTTTGAATTTTATGTTGTATTTTTAAACAAAAATTACACGACAGACAGAATTTGTATACATTGTTCTTAGAAACTGTTGAAAGCAGCTGAGAGAGAATCGTTTGTAATTGACCTCAAAAACTAATAATATCATGGCTGATCGGTTGATCGAAGATAATTTGTACGAAACATAGATAATTAATCTAAATAAATACATAAAATAAATTTAGTAAAGTACAATGGTATCTCTTATATACCCTATTGTATATCAACAGTATGTAGGGCTACTCCGTAAATAATAATCATATAATGTTATGGCTTACATATTATTTTTGTAATTTACAATAAACGTATGCGATATATTTTGTATCTAATATTTCTAATCGTTTCTATAATTGTCTCTACTTTAATTGCAAGCTTAAAAATCATTCAGCTTTTTCCAAACTTCAGGCTTTTATATATATATAGTACTAGTACGACATATCATTATTTTATTTTGTACAGAGAAAACTTCTGTGGCATCCCATGCTACCCATTTCAATATTACTTTCTTTGAAGTAAGTGGGCGTCAATTATTGTTGTTGCAAATAATTAGCAATTAATTTCAGATTATATGATAATCAAAAATAGAATCTAATGATGTAAAAATTGTTTTTCAAATAAAGCAATTCAAAAAGCTGGTTATTACCAAAAGATAAATCTTAATTATACGGATATATACATATATATTTCTTCATCACGTGATATTCTAATATGTATTATACTTTTTTTGATGAATACATATGAATTTAATAGATTTTTTAAAATTCAGGTGTTCATTATTTTTGTTAATTATATTACCTTATATTTTAATTATTAAACTTTATGAATTAACGGTGTATATATCCATTTTTGTTATGATATATGACATTATTTTCATGTCTAATATCATTAAATGGTACAAAAATTAATTGTAATTATATTTATGTATAACTTTCTCTTTAAAATGGATAATAAATACAATGTTATATAACTTAAATGCCAAACTTACTAGATTTTATTTTTTAAATTCAGAATTGAGAATACACTTGCTTTTTACGGTGACGATATTTTTCGATTATTAATTTTAGATAACATGACTGAAATTAAGGAAAATATTAAATGACTAGTATTTTATTAAGATCAAAATCGTTTTTTCTACAGATTATTAAATTACATTATTAAGGTTTTACCTCAATGGATCATAATCACGTGTTTCGGTCATATTTGGGACGGATTTATGTGGTCGTAGGTATATAAGGGGATTTTCCATCTCCATTATTTAAAATAGTATTTTGATAGCGCCTATATTCATATAATTTATAGCGCCTATTATAAATTTGATAGCGCCTATTCATGGACTTTATAACGCCTATTCATAGAATTTGTAGATCCTATACATATAATTAATAGCGCTTATTCCAATCAACTAGTATTGATAGCGCATAATGAGATCATTGTTATTGATTATTTAGAGTATTGATAGCGCATATTCAGAGTATTGATAGCGCATATTCAGAGTATTGATAGCGCATAATGAGATCATTGTTATTGATTATTTAGAGTATTGATAGCGCATATTCAGAGTATTGATAG
>JAUZND010005270.1:0-10852 GCA_034780555.1 Coelogynopora nodosa
ATCAGCCGAGACCCAGAAGATTTACTAACATATCCAGAATTAATAGCCCTATTAACACAGAGATTCGCTGCGGAAACTGGTACTCCCGGAGCACGACGAGAATTTGAAACCATAAAACAAAAAACGGACGAGACACTAAGCCAGTACGGGGACCGGGTTCTGCTCCTACTTTCTAGAGGATTCCCCACCATGCAAGACCCAAATCGACAGGTAATGGCTGTACATAAGTTTATTGCCACTATCACAGACGACTTTGTCAGGGAGAAATTGCTATTCGAACAGAACCTGCTCACCATTCAACAAACAGTAACAAGGGCAAAGGAAATTAAGATGGCGAAGGATATCTCCACAATCTCAAAAGAAAAAACTGAGTCATCCAATGACAGTCTACTAGCTGTAATGGTACAAATTCTACAGAATCAACAAACAGAGAGAAAGCCGACACAAAGCAACGATAAAAGATGCAACATATGCGGCAAAAATAATCACCTTCAATTTCAATGCTACTTCAAAATGCCCCAATCTCAGATGACAAATTTTCAACAACCACGATACCAAAATCAACAAATATACCCCCAACAAAGACAAAACGGGAACTTTCAAAGACAGTTTGCACCAAGACAAGATTTTAGAACACAAAACCCATATCAACAGATAAATCAGAACTTCAGAGGAAACACCAGACCGCCTATCACATGCTATACTTGCAATCAACCAGGACACACTTCCCCAAATTGTCCCAACAGGCCTTTAAACTCCAGAGGCACAACAGGTATGCCCCGCCAGTTGTCGAGCCAATTGCAGGGCCAAACAAATCACAACAATTCCCAATAACATCAGACAACATTGAGCGGGTAATCAGGGAAAATCCCACTCAATCAATAGAGACAATAAACGACATCTCACAAAATACTAACAATATTTTCCCTGCCAAATTAGAAAACATACAAATTTTAGCGACGATAGATACAGGCGCATATACGTGCATAATCAGCGAAAAACTCTTTCAAACCCTCCAAACAACCAAACCACTTATAAAAAACACAAACAACACTTTCGTAGCAGCAAATGGAACACCGATCAAAGTTAAAGGAGAATGCATTCTACAAATTAACTTTAAAGATAAAACAGTTGAACAAAATTTCATAGTAGTTGAACACTGTATATCAAGTTGTTTACTGGGAAGAGACTTCATCAATAAAAACAAACTAGTAATCTTATCCACAGACGAAAATTCACTAGAAATTGTTACTAGAGAGGAAAACTTCGAACGATGCATGGCTCAAGCATTAGAAATTGAAGAAAGTCAGTCAGAAACGGATAGCATAGATACTTTCTTTAGTACACAGACACTCATAGATTCAGATAGTGAAAACTGTTTAGATTCAGAAATTGAAATATGGGATGTAAAATCTAACGCAAACTATTCAATCGAACCAGATAAAGAGATGCAAATAGAAGGAATTCTACAAATCGAACCAGGAAACAATCCATTATATTTCGAAGGTAACCCAACGAATTCTAAACAGTTACAGGGACTATTGATAGCCAGTGCAGTTGTCAAAGCAGACAACACAATTCCTATTAGAATATTAAACGTATCTAAGAACCCAATTAAAATCTTAAAAGGTCAAAAAATAGGCGAAGCAATAGCAGCCGAAATAGAACAATCAAAGGAAGAAAATTCAAATAACGAACAGACAATTAATTTAGTTGAAAATAAAGATTGGATCAAAGAGTTGCAAATCGAAAAAACAGATCTCACAGTAGCAGAAAGGGATATAGTACTCAAATTAGTTAACGAATATCAAGATATATTTTCCCATAACGACGAAGACTTAGGTTTTTCTGATCTAGTCGAACACACAATAGACACGGGAAATTCACCGCCTATTCGAGTTCCATATAGACGCATTCCGCAACACCAAAAACCTATTATAACAGAAATGATTAAAAAAATGAAAGAAATGGATGTGATAGAAACCTCAGAAAGTGAATATTCTTCACCAATAATCTTAGTCAAGAAGAAAGATGGATCCCAAAGACTGTGCATCGATTTTAGAGAACTGAATGCTAAAACCAAAAATCCTAATTTTCCTATGAGCAGAACAGACGAATGTATAGACCTTTTATCAGGGTCAGAATGGTTCTCTAGCTTAGATTTATCTAACGGATTCTGGCAACTGCCAATAGCACCACAAGACAAGGAAAAAACAGCCTTTAGTTCAAGCGATGGCCACTATCAATTTAGGAGGCTTCCATTTGGCTTATCTGGAAGTCCGAAAACTTTTCAAAAACTTATGAATCTTGTTCTCAAAGATGTCAATTTCAAGATTTGCGCATGTTATTTAGACGATATCTCAGTTTTTTCAAAAGATTTCGAAGAACATCTTATAAGGCTCAGAATTATATTCAACCGAATTCGTGAAGCAGGATTAAAACTTAAACCAAAAAAATGTGCTCTATTCAGAAAGCAATGTACTTTCTTAGGACTTGTAGTCAACAAAGAAGGCGTTCAAATAGACAAGGACAAAATCTCAGCAGTATCAGACTGGCCCAGACCAACAAAAACACGCGAATTACAATGTTTTATTGGACTGGCTTCATACTATCGCAGATTCATATCAAATTTCTCACACATAGCTAGACCATTACATGCCCTATGTTCTGATAAAGTAACTTTTAAATGGTCAGAAGAATGTCAGACCGCATTTGAAACACTTAAACAAAAACTAATCTCAACAGATGTCATGACATATCCAGATTTCAGCGAAAATGCTAACCCATTCATACTAGACTGCGACGCGTGCGGCACAGGTGTTGGGAGCACACTATCTCAGATACAGGAGGGTAAAGAACGTGTTATAGCATATGCATCCAAAACTCTCAATGCAGCAGAAAGGTCATACTGTGTCACACAATTAGAGCTCCTAAGCCTGGTCACCTTCGTAAAGAAATTCAGACATTATCTACTATGCAAAGAATTTGAAGTTCGCACTGATCATAAAAGCTTGATTTATTTGAAAAATTTCAAAAATCCTGGAGGAAGACTTGCCAGGTGGCTGATGATATTAGCAGAGTACAACTTCAAAGTAATACATAGACCAGGTAAATCACACCAAAATGCGGACAGTCTCTCAAGGAGACCATTAAGAGAACATGGCAATTGTCCATCATGTACGGAAGATGGGAAAAACGAAATCAATAGTGTCGTAGTTATAGACTCCGCAATAATACCAACTCACGAAATTAAGATCAAGCAACGCGCTGATTTAGATATAAGTTGGGTATTAAATCATATAGAAGAAAATACTTTACCCGTTAAAAGTGAAATGGAAGACATCACTAACAGGAGAAAAGACTTATTCAAAATTTGGGATAAACTACACATTAAAGATGAACTGTTAATGAGAAAAATAACGAAGAATGGAATTCCCGATGACGTCATAGTCATTCCAGCAGAATTGGTTCCAAGAGTGATACACTATTTACATGATAACGTAGGATCAGGCGGTCATTTCGCAACAGAAAAAACAGACGCAAAAATTAAAAACAAGTATTACTGGCCAGGTATGACAGCAGACATTAAAGACTGGTGTATAAAATGCACAAAATGCCAAGAAACAGGAATTTATTATCCAAGTCACAGAGCCAAAATGTTTAACATGATAACTTCACACCCATTCCAGAAAGTAGCAATGGATGTAATTGGTCCAATAAAACCTTCACGAGCAGGAAACAAATATATCTTAACTGTAATAGACATGTATTCACGCTGGGCGACAGCAGTTCCGCTTAAGAATCAAGAAGCAACAACCATCGCACAAACACTAATTGATAATTGGTTCTCAATCTATGGCCTACCGAGCGCTATACATTCCGATAGAGGAACTAATTTTCTGAGTCAAACAATGCAAGAAGTATGCAAATTGTTTAATATGGAACATACAAAAACAACTAGCTGGCACCCAGAAGCAAATGGTAGTGCTGAGCGATTCAATAGAAGTCTTAAAAACATGCTAACAAAACACATTACAGAAGATGATAGGTTGTGGGACACAAAGATTAACATTTGTTTAATGGAGTATAGAAGTATCCCTCACACTTCTACAAAATTCTCCCCATACGAAATCATCTACGGGAAAGAAATGCGCGTACCAAATGACCCATTATTATCCCAAGATTTATCAACGGAGAAATCTGAACCAAATGATTACATAAAGAATTTACAATCCGATCTTCTTAGAATCAGAGAAATTGCAAACGAAACTATCTCCAAAAAACAAAAACAAATGAAGATACAATTCGACAAAAAATCCAGAGAAGTGAACTTACAAGTCGGAAACATAGTGTGGAAAAGAAATCAGTCAATGCCAAAACACAAGATAAGAAAATTTTGGAAAAATTGGGTTGGACCATATATGATAACAGAACGACTAAGTGAAGTGGTATTTAAAATTAAACCAATGAAACCGGGTTCAAGAAAAATTACGCAAATAGTACATGCAAATAAACTGAAACTATTTGTCGGAGAATATATCCCAATTCCAGCTAAAAGAATACGGAAAGAACAAAGACCAGACTTCACCTTAATACCGCCAAACGAGATAACTAAGCCTGAACAGCTACCAGCTGTGGGTGCAGAAGTTGAAATCTAACGCTCTACTCCAAACAACATTGTACAAATTACTAGTATATAATACTTATACAATAACTTAATGTCATTCTTATTCACTACAAGAATACCCTACTACAAGAATATCGGTATAAAACTATTCTTAAATTGCAATATAATAATATATACTTCATTCACAACTCTTAACAATGCCCGTATCATTTCTTAAAACACGGGAGATTCAAAGAAAGGAAAACAACACTATACAACAAAGACAAATAATCGATAACTTAACAAACACACTCACAGATAACAACAGCTGCCACAGATAGACAAAGTTGAAGTATAAACGATTGACTCTTACGCACAAGTAAACAATGACCAAAAATAGACAAAGACAAACTATGAGCCTATTAGACACAATGCACAATTGACACCACAAAAGGAAATAACTTAATCTGCTATGTGGAGAAAGACACTTTAAGAATTTACAAAGCCTGATAGAAAGATTAAATAAATTGAATGCTACAACAAACTAACAAATATTATACTATCGAGATTACAAGTATTATTAAACAGAATATACCATTTACCGACAAATTTATGACCATGGGAAATTTAAAGGATTATAGAAAAACTATGTTTCCTAAATTAAAAGAAATTATGGAGGAAAAAGAATGACATATTACATTTCACACTAAAAGAAAACTGTTATTAATGAATTACAAACGAATATTATTTTACATCTATTTGACAACGGGTGACACTACCATATTTTATATAAAACAATAGAGCCCTATGAAGGATGAATCATTGTTAAACTGATTAAAGAAATTTATGCGCACTAAAAGAAAATTGATATTAATGAATTACAAAAGAAAAAAGTAATCATATTTTGCAAATGGTGATAATTATATGTGATATTAAACAATAGAACCCTATCAAAGGATGAATCATTGTTAAATTGACGTCAAATTTTTACATTCCGCTGAATAGGCAGTCATAAGGTGTTGTCTATCATGAATGGTTTGAAAGGCTGTCTATAGCAGTACTTTCGGAAAAAGAATTTCTCTATTCCCTTATTATTTTTTCTGATCAAATCAATGGTAAGCTGAGGAGAATTCAACAAAATAGAGAATATTGGTTATAAAACCACAAAGTCTGGCTTTATAATTAAAATTGGGAATTCCAGAAAACCATTAACCAAAACCTCTCTAAAAAACAAGAAAAATGATTTGAAATGAACAACTTATTCTAACAAGAAGAAAATTTCACCTATTTATTTTAAAAATTGAAACAAAATGTGCACTCACCCATTTTAAAGAACAACAGAAAATTGTAAACAAAGAACTTTCAAATAATTAAAATAAAGTCATTCAAAAACACACATCCATGTATGTATCATATACTACTTCAAATTGTTAACAGAAAATTACCCTTATATATCTCGAATAGTTAACCATTCTTCTTAAAAAGTTTTCACATACAGTAATAACTTACTTGAAAAATCCAGTAACAGCTAGTCAACGCAGGTACAGCACCCAGGAAATCAGGCCGTGAATGAGCAGAGTTCAGTAATCTGATAGGGAACAGACAAAGTATCACATTAAGTTTACTTATTAGGAGTAAAAGATAAATTAACATTTATATACAACAAGATTGAACCAAGTACCAACAAATAATACATTACAACAATTCTTCCATCTCCAGAGTAAAAACAAGAATTACAAAGCAAAGGAAAGACAACATCAGAAAAAAGTATGTCCAAGCTTACCATATTAATTTTAATATGCATGATACATGTAGCAATCGCTATGGTAAAGAATAAGTCAGCCAAGAGTGATGGAAACCCTCGTAGCTGGCTCAGCACAATTATAGCATCAGGTGCTACTACCTTAGGGTCCCTAGCTGCTTTTAGCAGTTGCTGTAAAAAGAAAGGGAAGCAAAAAAAGAGAGCAATCACAAACAACTGTAGAAAAGAAGTTAAATTTGAACATCAAATTTCATCGAAAGAGGGATTGTATTGTAGATGTGGTACAAAACATAAAACTTCAGCACACATAGCAGGTCATGAAAAGGTAATCAGAGAAATATTTCCAACAATGAATAATTCACACTTCCATAAAGCAATTCTATTTGCTTGCCTTTTTCCAGAATGTATGGCAGATGTATACATACCTCTTCCGACAGCAGCACTAGTAGACATCAAAGGTATAAGTATCAGTCAAGTTGAACTAGATTTTACAGCTCTTCCAACAGCCACAGAAAATATCATGCACAAAATGGGATACAAGTCCGATATAAAAAAAATACATTATGACCGAGAAAACTGTAGTCAGTACCAAACATTGGAAATGGGACATGAACAGATAATTTCAGACAAACTCAAGAGTTTTTTCTTTACAATTCAAAATAATCCAGTAGAACTGCGACTAGCCTTGGCAAAAATCGTTGACATTGATAATGTAAACCAACCAAAGTACTGTGTCATTAATAAAATGATGTGGGAAAATATATTCCAAATCAGATATTTACTCCCACAGCATAAAAAATACATACTACAGCCCATCTTATTTGAGATAGGGAAAAAGACCATCCAATGTTTACACCCAGAATTAGTTAAAACAATGAGAGCACTAAAACCAGGGGCTATTGGTTATATATGGCCAATATATTGCATTAACCAGGGTTTAATCATAGAGTACACTGATGGAAAGAAATTCAAAATTGAAGCAGTATTTTACAATTCCACATGGGTTAGCAATGTTATAAGAGGCCAAGGACTAGAAGTAACAACAAGCCTATCAGACTGTAAAACAAATAGATGTGTGGCAGTACCATTACAAGAGAAAAAATCAAGAAGGAGGAAAAGGGACACATTTTGCGCTGCAATGTTCTTCTTTGCATATTGCCCTAATGCAGTTACTAAAACAGAATTAGATCACACAATTAAGGCATACATAAAGAAACAACAGGATATCTACAAAAGGGACATAACAATAAGAGAGAAACAGTTATTTAGAATAACAGACCTCATAAAGGAAAATTTAAAAACAACAGCATACCACTTAAAAAATATTACTACAGGAATTAATGTTGTACTAAAAGATATACAATCCAGATTTCAAAACATGAAACAACAGCAGAAAATACAAAAAATTACACAAAATAGAGGCATAATTATGCAAAAATTCTTGACAGACGTCATGGATGAAATAATTACTCAAAGAATAAATGCAGTAGAATGCCTGAACCAATACAGATATAACCAACAACTGCTATGGAATGCCATTAAATGTTTGGAAGAGGATTGTGAAGATTTACATGCAGATCTGGCATCACTTGATTTAGAACTAATGTCCCTAAAACGTGCTAACTTTCAATTTTCAACAACCATACACATATCTGATAAAATTAATATCATATATGCCAAACCAACCTCATACAAATTAAAACTAATTCCTCTACCTTTTAAACCAGAAATAAAAATAGCATCTCAATGTAATGGTGACACCTGTGAAAAATGCATATACCAACCAAAATCTACAACAAAAATAAACTATTCTTTCCCTATTGAAGACATCAGACCAGCAATTGAAATAGAAATAACACCTTTTACAATCTCAGCATGTAAAAACCAACACTGGCCTGAATACCAAATAATAAAAATTGGTCTCAAATGCCTAAATATAACTACTGAAAAGACTGTTGAAACCACATGCCCAAATGGTATTCAATTATTACATAATATTATACATGATTACCAAACTATAAAAACCCGGCCACTAATTATATACACTAAGGAGATTGAACCCCAGCTAAACATATATATTAAATTCAAGGAGTGGACAACTATTCCACTAAGGAAAACAGAAGCATTAGAAATATCAATGAAGACAGAACTGGAAAAATCAATGGCAGAGATGGATGAAAGCTTAATGAAACTAACAACTGATGGAAGAATTTATGAGAAAGGATTGAATTGGACAGGGATCCTGGCCATTCTTTCTTTAGTCATTTGCTGTTTATTGGCAATGGGATTTGTGGGACAGATGGTATACATTAGACATGTTTTCTTTAAAGACCCACCAAGGAAAATTAAATATACAGAATCAGTTAAAACTAATGCAGTAGTGACATATGGAGCTCCAAAAATTTCTCATAAGGTAGATGTTTATAAAGTTTGGTCAGATAATGTAGTAGCAGAAATAAGATTGCATGCAACAATGGAATGGAAAATAGAAAGAAGAAATGGAAGTATTGCTTTATTTACACCATATGGAAGAATAGAAATGAATGCATCAGAAGTTAACTTAGAAAATACTATTGATTGTGACTGTGACTCAGTTGGACTTTTACTAGCATATGAATCAGCAGAAGGTTCATACTTAGCTTAAAAACATGGAGAATAAAAAAATAAATAAAAAACCCACAGAAACACACACAAAATAAATTTAATAAACAAAAATTTTCAGAAACACTAACTTTAGGTTATTATACATTTCAGAGTATCATGAAGTTATCAGTGACAGCACAAATTAAGAAAATTAAAATCATCATCAGAGAAAAGGACATACAATACAGTGAGATACAAAAACTTTGCAATTCAACAAATCTAGAAAAACAATTGAAAAACTGGTCATCTGTGGACAAACTTAAATTTCTTTATATAGTGATAACCAGAGGAACTAACAAAGTCAATAAATCCAAAAGAAGCATACAACAAAAGATGAATACTTATCAATATTTAACTCTGGTAGCTGACAAATTAAATATCTCACATAGAACTGTGTTACAAAAGATTTTTTTCAAAAAATAACTTTAGTACAATAATTCCTTCTTCTAACAAACAATTATATCTACAGTATATTCTATTCATAATGGTAAAGGTTCAAAATTTTAGAACACTCTTGATATTATAGATTGTGCTTATATAAACTTACCTATATATAATTGTAGCACTATTGTCTAACTTAGAATATATATTTCAGGTGTACAGATAAATTGTTATTTATTATACTTTACTCAGTTATGTATATCAATTATTATGTATAACACTATCAATTTTATTAATACTTGTTAAATACATCTGGTAATAAACCAGTAGACAATATCACATCTGGTAATAAACCAGTAGACAATATCACATCTGGTAATGGACCAGCAACTAATCATATTTCTGGTAATAAGCCTGTAATTTACATATCCTGGTATAGACCGTAGTTACATAACTTGAAGCATTCATAAATTATGTACCAAGGTAATTATCTATTATATATTATTTAAATGCCTTGCCCTTATTATACTTGTTTACAATTATATACATGCAATCAACCTTGTTATTAATATTAAAAAATCTTGCAGAATGAAAAACCAAGCAGACCTTTCTGCCCAAATCTTTACAGCTATATACCCATAAGGACACATTTCAAAAGATGTTAAGCAGAAATTTTAAATCAATTTATTGGAATTGGATTAAATACTTTTTAACCTTCACCAAGAAAACAAACCCTCCACCATATAGTCAATAAAAAAAAATAAAAAAATAATAAAAAAAAATTTAGTCTTCTAAATCACTAAGGCGACGGTCTTGGACGGGAAAGAAGACAGTAAGTTCAGCCGACTCCAATTCTTGTACCCTACTGTAGGGTTGGAACCACAAAGGAAAACCGAAGTGTTCCAAGAAACTGATCCAGTTGGGATAATATGCCCTACACAAAACACATCGGAAATTTCTTAGGTAGCCATGATAGTTTAAAAAATGATGTCTTAACGCAGAATAAGACTCGAAAGAGTGCAGACAAAAAACGCACCGAATTGTTCGGGGCCCATGTCCCTCTTCGTTCCACTCACACTCATTCTAAAATATAATAACACAACCAGGTTAAAAACAAAATTTAAGCTTACCATACAAGCAAAATCTTACCAGTACATTGTTGGGTAGCCCGGCCATAGAAAAGGAATACAGTAATTCAGTAACACCACAAAGCAAAGACAAATTAACATTTAAAAACAAAAACACCGCTTTTATACCATTCCTTTAAAAAAATAATTTTCTTTAACTTAAACAAAGTTTTTAGTTCTCAGTCACCAGCGATATATATTTTCTCTGGAACAACGATGGAAACCGAACGGCCACACAGCACCAGATAGACGAATTGAACGGCCACACAGCACCAGATAGACGAATTGAACGGCCACACAGCACCAGATAGACGAATTGAACGGCCACACAGC
>JAUZND010005271.1:0-11275 GCA_034780555.1 Coelogynopora nodosa
TTAGAGATTTACCAGGTAAACCTCATTTAAATTGGAAATTTTAGAGATTTCCACACTGAACCCTCTGGTCCGCCATAATATATATTATTTAAATGTAGAAACGTCTGGAGATATTCCAAAAACATTAAAAATGTATATAAAAGTTACGCCTCTTTTATATACATATATATATGTAAATTATAGCCTCTTAAAAATATTGAATCTTAAATATCGGCAAAATGTTTGTAATTTCAAGATAATGTAAGTGAAGTACTCTAATCACAGTAAAATACTTTAATACAGGGCGCGACACAAATGAAATAGCATAATTATTTATTTCTATAAATATCTGGAATTATTGGTAAACTTACTGATTAGAATTATGTTTAATTTGTGGTTCAATTATATTTAAATCGCGAGATACGATATGTCCTTCTAGTAGTATATTATCCATAAAAATCTATGGTTTTAGCCTTTTACATTAGACATATATACATGTTAACTGTTACACTATCAGGTTTTAAAATGATGACAAATTATCTAATAAATACATTATGCTAAAGCGTAAATTATTTATTAATGTTTAGTATAATATATTTAAAGAAATATAGACTACATGTCATTGTTTAAATTTATTTGAATTAAAAGTTACGGGGCATGATTTTTTGTGTTTTTGTGATTTCTTCTGAAAAGATTAGTAATCAACAGGAATAAAAGATTGGAGAAATTGTCAATTTTCGTAAAAGATAAATAGTAAGTATCATAGTATCAGCTTTATGTATCTTTCCGATAACCAGTTGGGTCTATTATTGCAGACTATGAGCCAAGTTGTACATTTTATATGTTTTTATTTGTAATTTCTAGATCGTTATATTAGAATACTTTTATTTTGATTAAACATGATATTTAAGTTATTTTTAAT
Organism: Coelogynopora nodosa; assembly: GCA_034780555.1. Classification (NCBI taxonomy): domain Eukaryota; kingdom Metazoa; phylum Platyhelminthes; order Proseriata; family Coelogynoporidae; genus Coelogynopora; species Coelogynopora nodosa. The sequence continues at coordinate 902 of JAUZND010005271.1, forward strand.
TACATTTAATGATTATTTCATAACATGATATTTCGTAGCAATTATTTATATTATTGAATCGAATATTAGTTCAGCATTAGGCCTAATACATAAAATTATATTTAAAAGGGAATTTGAAGTATAGAATTTTAACCAATGTTGATATTGTTTTTATCGATTGTACAATCAATATCATAATTTACAATTTTTACAGTCAATATCATAAATTACAATTTTTACAAAATAATAATTAATTATTAATATTAAATATATATTATATGTACACGCATATGAAAATAATACAATATGAAAGAAATAAATGATTGATATTGATTATATAAAAAACTGATTACAAATTATTTGAGGAATGCATTTTAAAAGATGTATGGATTTAAGGTAATTTAGTGCAATAGTCTATTACAAATTGCATTTAAAAGGGAAAAAATTATATATGTATTTTTTTATGTATTAATTAAGAATCTATACAGAGTGCATAATTAGTAAATTCTACACGTTTACAACCACAAATCAGTAATCAAATCGTAGGAAATATGTCTTGAAAAGATGGGAACTTAATTTATAATATTCAACAATAAAAAAATTTAATATTTTTACTTCAATACATATTTCCACATTTCGTATAGACAATGAAATAATATAATTTATTGCCATTATATTTAAGAGCGAGCTGTAATGTCACATTTGTCGAGATCCAGTTCTGCCCGATATACTGATAGTACAGCAGTTCGCAAATGTGTACCTTATAACGATATTGTCATATATTTAATCAATAAAAGAATTTATTTCTCAAAACATTTCTTAGATCAATAATGCAAAGGGGAATTTCTGTGCCGTGATGTTAAGTCAAACATTATACGAACCGTAATAGTGTCGCTAAAATAATATATAAAGATCTGACAATTGACATTGCTATTATCAAATCAACGCATTATTATCTTTTAATGACATTTTTTCTTTTTTGCAATAAAATATGTTTCTTTAAAAACAAAACAAGGGAAATTCGGAAATACTCAAATAAATAATTTTAATAATATATTTTGAAATGAATATTGATTAATTCCCTTTCGCCACACAGAAAAGGTACAATGTCTTATAAAAGACAAAAAACACATATCTATAATACAGAATTCGTTATTAATGCAAAAATTTACTGAATGACTTTGCGGCATTTTCCCAATAATTTTGAAATTTTAATATTTTCAGATTCGTCTATCTAGTGTGGATGTTTTTAATATCGGTAGGAATAGTTTCTAATTGTTCGTTCAAATTGTCTTCAATAACAACAGTTTTGCATGTCAAAATTGACTTGAATAACAACAGTTTTGTATGTCAAAATTGACTGGAATTTTATGTTGTTATTAACATGGAGTTTTTCATAAACAATAATGCTATAATTAATATGAAATAATAGGGTATACAATACAATAAGGTCCAAACAAAACGAAATTGTTGTACTATTAGTCGTTACAATAAATATTATAATATTTATAATTGTTATTTTAATTTTATTAAGTCTCACTAAATTATTTTTACTTATATTTAGTGATACATTTTGAACATTTGAACATTTGAACATTTTGAACATTTCTCTAAAATATAACATTAAATATGTTTTATCAAATTTTCTGTCATGATATAAAACAATATAACTCACAATATCGATTGAATTGTTATTCATATTTCTGTTAATAGTATTATTTAATCAATTATTTCATTATAAGAAAATATTAATAGAAAACACTTTTTTTTCTTCTTCGAGGTTTGGTAGTCACTGAAAACAAGCAATTGCATCTGCCAATCAACTCATCCAAAATATCAATATTATTCAAAGCCAAAGAAATGATGTTGTGAATTTGACCTACATTTATGTCCAAGATTCAGTGGAGGCTGTTCAGAAAGGCTAGAGTATCATTGTGGCAAGGCAATATAGTCTGAAAATCAAAAAAGTGTTCAGTAAATATTCCTACATTTGTATTCACTATAATTAGATAAATAATTTATTAATTAGCACACATTTTGTCTCATCAACAGTAAAGCAACTAAGTTAATATTCTAATAAACTGGCTAAATACATAACATAATTATTTTGACCTTCTTCCATACAAATAAAAACTTATTTTTCATGTTTTAAATATTTTTGTGAATATTTTATAAATCATTGCTTATATTGCTATTAAATTGATCACATAATATAATATAATTTATATATATATATATATATTAAGGTAAAAATATTAAGATGTATGGCAAAAAGGGAAATGTTAGGCTAAATTTGAGCGTTATTCTTAACACCTATCAGCCGTACGCACCAACCACGAATAAAAGTTATTCCTGGATTAAAAAATAGAAAAAGTTATTCGCGGTGCACCAAGCACAATTAAAGTTAATCCTAGTTTATTTTATTCGTTATTGGTGCATACGGCTGTATTTGTTAAGGAAATAACATATTTTGGTTTTAATTAATTAATGACAATTTTAATTTTGAAAAATAGTTACGTAATGATATATATTGTATCCAGGTATATAACATTTTCCAAAAGTATAAAAATCATTACCAATATTTAGTTGTGATTAAATGACAGCGTTTTTTATATAACAAATTGACAAAACATATTTTGCAATAAAATCTGTATTGTGAAATGATATATCTACACTAGCCTATATATGGAAGGAAAGGAAGATATTCTATCCATTCCCTATCACCACAACAAAACAAATAAATATTAAAAATATAAAAGGACAGAAAATATCAAAGCGATTGTCAATTAAGAAACAACATCTGTAAAGTTTATAGAGATGATTTAAAAAAAAACTGATATAACTAAATCTTCGAAAAGATACTAGATTAGGATCTTATAAAAACACGTAATTTGGAAACTGACCTAATTGTAAAAGTTTACGACACATTTTAAATTAATAAACATATATTACTATTTATTGTAGAAGTAGAATACAATTAACAAATGTATTTTTGTAAATAAAATTAATTATATGATAGCTAATATTACCATAATTTAACAACATTTTACATGTTATATAGTCTATTCTCTGCTGTCTGGTTTTCATATTTATATAACGCTTTAATTATTATTATTAATGTATTTTATTAATTAACTATGACGTTATAATGTATTAGTGTTTATAATGTATTCTTTTATTTTAGTCTATTGGTTGCTGTAAATTCAGTTTTATAAATTATATTAACTCCAAGTTTAGGTTCCCATGTATTGTTTATAGACATATCATCCACATAATTACTGTTGACTCATGTCAGGTATTGTTTATAGACATATTATCATGGTAATTACTGTTTACGTTAGTTTTTTTAACTTTTTTTCGCAGTGACTATTCAACCGGTACAGGCATTATAACCAAATAGACTATTGAACCGATGCGATTCACTTAATATATCATAACAAATATGTCAATAATCATACTGACTAATCAAATAATTATAAATAATTATATATCGGTGTTTACAAAAATTATTTTCAACGAAAAACGAATTTCTGTAAAAAAAATCCGATTGGATTAGTCTATATTTGATCGGTTCCGGTTGAATAGCCTTTGGGCATTTTTTTAAATATACCTAACTAGCATTGTTCCTATATATGTATAGCTTGCAATTGTAAAAGTCCTCAAACAGAAATTCCATCTAGTTGTATAATAAGTAAAAAATATTTAAATCAAATACATTATAAGTATTTAATTTATAATACCAGGTTTATAATAAAATAATATCTATACTGTAAAAAGTTATAAATATTGAATGTATCTGATCTTTTTATAAAGCTTTTCTTTATAAATTAATTTGTAGATATTTCAATCAAATGTAGAACATAAACGGAGTTTTCGCTGAATCGGTACAGTTTGTGGGACAAAAATTATACCAAATATATAAAAGGTATATGAAATATTTGTTATAAATGTCTGTATCTACGTCTATGATAATGAAACAAAAATAAATACTTATGAAAATAGAAAACGCAAAAAATAAATCGTACGAGTAAAACAGGTTGTTCGGCCCGCAAATCCAAGTTATATGTGTTATCGTTGGCGTTGTTTGGAAACAATGGTATATATACAATATATTAGCATTGTTGAGGACACAATGTACTGAGGAGGTAATCGAGTTGGAAGTATATAATGTAAAGTGTAAGCTTATTGTATCCATGATACTGATTTAGACTAATCAGATATAAACAAATAAACCTATAAACGCTTTACTTTTTTAATTACATAATGCTAGTTACAATTAATAACTTCTATGTAATGTTAAGAAGGAAATTAATATATAAACTTGACATTAAACTTTTGTCCCTAAAATTAAGTAATTCCTAATTAATTTGTTGACATATTTCAGAAAATAGTGGTTTTGTCAACAAGAGATATTCAACATAAAAAATTAATACTATTAATTAACTTTTTGTTCTAGTAAAACATTCTGTAAATATATATCATATCAGTGTGGGTGATGCTCTTTATGTACATCAACATCTGACCTTTATATGAGTCAGTTTTATTGTTCACTTCACAACATTTTTAAATGTCATATTTTCTTTTCATGACAGATATCGATCCAACATATATTGAACCCACCACCAGTAATTTGATTGGTTTTCATTGATACATCCCTATATTTATTTCATACATATTTGCTTCAGTATGTGAACGAAATGGGAGTTGGGTCTTCCATCCAACACTCTACTTGACAGAGGCGTATCATCTAGCGGAGTGGCAGAGGATAGTGGACCGTGGAATTGACTACATATGGAGCTATCTTCTTATCCTCCCTGCATCGATGGGGGGACAGTTAGTGTTCGTTAGACTTAATGGTGATGGAGTTGGCAGACTCGTGATGATGATAAAGGTGATTGATACCGAATACAATGACGATGTGGAGCTTCCTGTCAAGGGATGTGTTACAATTAATATAAACAATCGAGTTGTTGAAGGTATCTATAAAATTAATATAATCAATAACTGGATACGATGTGTTTCTATGGAGACCAGCGGCCTGGTTACCTCAAAGATGCCGACTGTCCTTATAAACTTCTCACCATTATAGTTAATTGGAATTGTTTTAGTAAACTATTTATAATATTGTTTATGTATTCATTTTAATGAAGTCTTAAAGTCACAATCTTACTTAATGAAACTCAATATGATCTTTATTTTTTATCAATAATTTCATAAATATTTAAATTAATTCTAATAAATCATTTGAAAAATAATGGCACAACCAGAAATATAAATTAATTCCAACTTTTGTTATTTTAAACATTTTCAAGTCCACTGTCGTTACACAATTTAATTTCTTTTATAAAAGATCCACTTCCCTTTATCAACTTTATGTTTTTAGAGAAGCTTATTCCAAATTTTATGAATAAATAAATTTATGGACAATCATATGATATTGATGCTATCTAATATTGCTTGTTTGTTCTTCGTTATAAATATATTATAATATAATAAACAATAACCAGGGTTCTCTTCTCGTTTATCGTCATCGGGTAATCAGGAAATTAATTACTCAAAACTGTTTTTTGTCATAGTTCTAAATTGATTGCCTTGTGTCTTTGATAAATAAACACAATTTTTATGTTTAAATGTTCATTTCACGGAATGTTTGTTCAAGACGTTTATTTAATATGGTTGTTCTATTAAAACATTTGTTTAGCTTATTAAATACTTCAAAATGGCACTACATAAATACATAAATGTCAACATTATACAATATGTTAATAACAATGTTATATTACAAATAGTAAATGATCAATAATTGAATAACGATTTTAACGTTGCTTTGATATGACATACATGTTCAATCTTTGTGATCATTTCATAGATTATGTAAAACATTCCCTTATCTACATCAGCCAAAGTGTTGTAACAATGTATTTCTCAATTTGAAAATACTATTTCTTATTAATAAAGATAATAAACTATATGCAAATGTATAGAAAATAACATGATAAAACCATTTTTTTGTAATTCTCATAATAGTTTTTTTAATTTAATCTTCGAATACTTGTAACATGTGTTGTACTACTATACGCAATTTCGAAAACATTTTGTGATGTTTATGACAAATATAGTTAATTAATGACAAGAATATTACTATTAAGTATGGCAGTATTGTACAGGTAAACATGTATAAATGTACAAGTATGGTTGTACAAGAACACCGTAATATGGGTGACCGAAAGTTTTCAAATGTATAGTTACTATTCTAAAATTCAGTTAACCCCGTGGAGAAAATTAAAAACACCTTTTCAATTATGTGAATAGTTGATATTCATATTTATTGTACAATAAAATAATCAATGTTTAAAACTTAATTTAAAACAAAGGAATTTTGAACAATTGTAAAATAATTTTTTTATTGAGTAAAAGATTATACATGCATTACTTAAAAATGCATAGAGTGAAGAAGTATTCTTTTTGAGGATAGTTCAGTTATAGTATATCAACGAGCCCAGTCAAGGTACAAGACAACAATTTCAACGAAAAAGAGGGTGGTGCGTTAGAAAGAAAACTCTCATTTATAGTGTGGAAAAAATATCCAAAATGTTTAGAGAATGATAAACTATTATAGAAAGTTAACCAAACGGCAAATTGTGGATGATGCAGCTTTTGAAGCACATAGTTCTGCCATCATTAAATGGGATTTTTGACTTAGGCGCGTGTTAGACAATTGGGTGTCACATGAATTAAGAGAGAACAGTGAATCCAATGCTACCACATCATAGCAATATTTAACTGGCGTAAATGTTTAAAGAATGTACGCGACAATGAAAAATAGGGTTTCATTAAGGATCAATTTGGAAATCAAAAATCTAGTCGGCGACATAACAACTATTGCAAAGTGGACTTTTTCCTCAAATTAGTTACAATTAATTAAGTTCACCGGTCTTAATTATTTAAAAGTATTATTAGATACAATAGAACATAATTATTGATTCCGATCGGTACACCTCGTTCCTAGAAGAAACTATAGATTATTCAACTCATACGAGCTACTTGCAAGACTGTAAATCTGTGTTTTGAAGAATTTGCATTCTTCAACATGACAATGCCAGACTCTGTTTCGAATCAAACAAAACAGTATATTATAAAAACAAAAATGATTCGTTTTAAACAATCCACAAGCTTATCGTGATCTTAACATGTGAAACAGACTTGTTTTACCATGCAGAGGAGACAAGTGAGATAATGCTTCATGAAATGTAAAGGCTGATTGAAATTTGTGAAAAGGTGATTAATAATATTTGCAATTATATTAATAATTTTATGACGCAATCTTATAGATATTGAAAAACCACGTGGTCAGGTAACGGGATAACCGAACGTTTGGAAACAAAACTAAAAAAATAATATCCTCTAGTTACATGTTCATTGCGGAACATATGTATAGTATCATTTATATATATCTAATGATATCATTTCATTTTTACAGAGAACGCGTTAACTGCCCTAAACATAGCAATTCAAATAAAACATAGTTTTTGAATTTTGAAGTTATAATATTTTTTAATAAAATATTTTTATCGATTTTGATAGATAATTATATATTATAATCCATCTATGCTAGACTTATATTGCTAAAAACATTACAAATCAAATAATAGTCATTCGTAGGCAGAAAAAAGGGCACCACATAAGCTAGATACAAACTCTAAGGACCAAAATGAGTGACTCGATCACCTGACCAACCCTGTGCCCCTGTGATGTCTTCTCCGGCCCCTGTCCCATAGCCGAAGACGCTGCAGTCGTTTCGACCATCTGAGTGACTCGATCACCTGACCAACCCTGTGCCCCTGTGATGTCTTCTCCGACCCCTGTCTCATAGCCGAAGATGCTGCAGTCGTATCGACCAGCTGAGCACGAAGCAGCCTGTCCAGCTCACCCTTCAACTGCTTCTTCGAGTATTCCGCGGCTATGTATGTATTCCGCTAGCAGTCCAGCGGCTTGTGTATAGTACAGAGATGTGGCTGACCCGTAATAGGTTTCCGCTTTCATAAATAGTCATATTCTATATTTATTTACCGTGTATGAGACCGCTCTGGACGCTTTTTTCTATTGGAGGACCTCAATTCTTTGATGTACCCATACTATCAACTATCAACTTTTGTATTGATGGTTGATCATTGTTTTGCCACAAATGTGTGCATGGCATACTTGCAATTACAATAATTGCTCAATGTTATACATTTATTTACGCACAAAGTAACTTTCAAAATGCATTTCATAATATATTCCTAAAATGTGCAAAAATATTCAGGATTCTATTATTAGACATATTCTTAGATATATTCGCAACATAATATAATGATAAAAGATAATATTCTCACTTTACATAGTTACAGTATATTGGTTAAAACATTTCAACCATTTGGAATGAATATCAACAAGAATATAAGCTTATATGCCTGTTTCCTCTTAACTCAACATTTTCTTTAATTTATATTTGATTATGGTTTTACGGCTAACTGATGTCGTTTTTCTGGCCATCGTTCAACTGTTACACATTCAAATTCAATTAAAAGACGCACTTGCCTTTAATATTGGTAAGAATGTTTTAATAATGCTGTATCTTATTTCATATTTTTTGTCAAATATGTGGTTCATTATTAATTATAATAGAAAATACTCTACACATATATTATTTAACAATTGTCTGGTAATAGCAATTAAAAACCCATAAATGTTCTCTCTTATGTTTAGGTATGGTGGTCACTGAGAATAAGGCAACAATATCAGCAGGAGAAAAATTCATCAGAGATATCAGTATTATTCAAGACCACAGAAACGATGTGTTTAATTTAACCTACATTTATGTCCAAGATTCCGTGGAAGCTGTTCAGAAAGGTAAACGAAGTTGTTTTTCAATTTTTTAAAATTGTATATATATACATGATAAATTATATTATGAAGGCAAACATTTTACAAAACTCACCTATCTGAACACGTGAAACACACAATTTTTCTATTGTCAAACATTTTACTGAACTTTACATTAAATTTCGAATGGTGTAATGTATATTACATACTATATTTTACATACTGTAATAATGACCTTATGAACGGTGGCGTTGGTTTATACCCAAGTTTATTGCGGTGTTTTTCGCTCTGTGACCAAACCGATTTCCATTTTTATGTGTTTTTTTTCATCAGATATTAGTCATTTTGATTGGTATTATTATATATGTAAATTATAATTCTTAAATAATAACAGTTAACTTTTGTTGTACCACATTGGTAGATGAAATGTATTTCATTATTCTCGAGATATTTGATATTTTCCATATTTTAACGACCATTTTGAAAATATGATTAGCTCTATATTTGGTTTTCAATTTTTGACATAACAAGTTTAAATTTGGAATAAGTATACACAAAGGCATACTACAACTTAAAAAAATCTATTTGATATATTTGGTGTAATTCGGCGTTAATTTTTGCTACTACAAGTATATTGGATTTTGGTACCTCCAAAAAATGAATGCCCCAAAATGGTACACCCTTTCAGTGGCAGCAAGTGTCAGTGGTTGAGAATTTCAACTTTTATATGTTTAGTAAATCAAATGTTGGATTCCGCAACCCACTATGAGCTAAACAGTATATATATATATATAGATATATAGTTACGAAAATGCAAAGTTATCTAAATTATTTAAAATGATCTGAAAAAATATGAGCATTTAGAGAAATAATTTCATATCCGTTGTTTTAATTAAAATTCGTGTACAGTCAAAGTTACTTAATAGCTAATAAAACGTCTTCACTATTTGTATTTAATATATATATATATTATTTAATACCTTTACAGTATGTATATACTTATAATTAGTTTACTTCTTAAAATACTAACTTTATAAACATGTTCTATTAATTCTAACCTTTGTTTTGGATTTAACTATTTGTAAATACATCAAGGTAAAATGTTATATACTGTAAGAAAATAATATCTTCAAATAATTCCATGAAACTATATATTTTCTGTTTTAGTCTACATTATACGGATGAATATTTTTTTAAAGCTTTTAGGTCAAATTATATTTAAAAAAACACTATTCTGTTCTAATCTGTTTTTAAAAAATTAAAGGGGATATACGGAACTTATTTATAAAATAATTTTAATAATTTAAAAAAAATCGTACAATATTCTACTATGTTATAAGGCAATACATGTTAATATTCCTACTACGGAAAAATGACTGGATAAAAATTAATGGCTACCATTGCAAATGTTGTAAAATGTAGTCTATTTATTTAATTTGAATAAAAATAGATTTAAAAAGAATTAACACAAGAGAATTTGTGTTTGGATAGATTTAAAATACATTTAAATGAACCCATCGCAGTCCTTGG
>JAUZND010005272.1:0-11274 GCA_034780555.1 Coelogynopora nodosa
TATATAGTAAAGAAGTAACTTATATAGTAAAGAAGTAACTTATATAGTAAAAAACCAGTAATTCAGTGATAAAAACAAGTAATTATATTATGACACCTCTCGGCCACCATATTTATACCAGTTTTTTTGTGTATTACTTTTTGATTACCATTTAATGACAATAAACGCTTATTATTATTATTATTATTATACCAAAGCAGGAAGGCATCTTGATATAGCTTTCAGAGTACAGCTGTCAACAAGGGTAGTTCATCAATTACACAGTTTATCCGCAAACGGTTTTGATGTAAACCAATTATCTGTAGTCAAATTCAGGCAACAATCCAAGTAAATTGCGATCTGAAGTATCACCAGTTTGTGCTGATACCAGGGTCACGTGACCACCGTGCTCCTCTTTTTCAGCAGCTGGTAGCGTTCCTTCAGCAATATAGAGGAGACCTATGAGTGGTAAGGGTGTCTCAGCCTCTGTTACTAAAAATAACTAGACCAAATTTACCTGGTTTAGAGGAGAAGAGGGGACGTACTGGCGAAAGCTAACACTCTCGTGGAACTCAACCAACACATATTGTATATATAGTAAGGAGGACACAAGCTATTGATTGAAGTTTAACTTATCTATAGCGTAATACTCGTTCGTAGTGTAAATTCTATGTTAGAGCTTGTGAAGTGTAGAGGATAAAGAAGTTAAGTTTCGAATAGATTATTTAGAATAAAATAATCAGCTAAGATAGAAAACATTGTGATTAATATATTATTAGGTACCTATTATAATGTAAAATATAACTTATATATAATGAATATTATGCCTATATTAGATGAATGATATATATCTAACTAAGGTGTAGTTGTGTAATTGTCAGTAGTTTTCAATGGAAAGGATGGGAACTTTTTTTGAAAAAAAGCTATAAATTATACTTATTTATGAAACATCTAAATTTGACATGGTATCTATATTAACTACCTATTTAAACATTAAATAACATATTAATCAATGAATTATTTGATTACGTAAACGAGCTACAAGAGAAAATTTATCCTTTTATTTACATTATTGAAGTAAAATTTGCGGAGAAAATTAATTTTAGTGAAATATCTACAACAATGAAATTTGTTCACAAATTTAACATTTTTATTATTAGAATGTATATATATATATAGGGCTACATTCATTTTGTGTTCGATATAATTACTGTTTAGATTTAGTAAAGGATTGACATTATTGGATTGCGCTTTTTGTAAACAATATAAAAATTTAAATACTTCAGTAAAACAAACAATAAACTATATTCATCATTGCGTTTATAAAAGTATAACTATAGTAAATATTTTAGTCTTATAAATATAACAAATTTAACAAATATAATATTATAGAATTATATACATAAAAATAATTTTATTGAAAAAAGTACTTTCTGATAGAAATAGTAGCCTTACATATTTTCCGATATTTGCTCATTATTAGCAATGTATAATTTTGGTAACATATGGTTATTTAAAATGAATATAATATACGTATATGAACATGTAATATATGTATAGTGACAGAAAAGTATATTATTTAGAGCACATGCCTAATAAATATTATCATGGTTATGCAAAGAAAACCGTTATATTGTAACTATAGGCCTATATAGTTGGTACATCTTGTAATTATTTAAAGGAAACAAATAATATATTACATAAACGTTACAAGGTTAAAATATTTATTCTGCATGTTCTTTCATTAATGTATAATTTTATAAGAATATAAATAAGCCAGTCAGTGTTAATAAAACCGTGAATGGTAAAGTAAAGTGCAATTCAATCATAAATTATTTATGTTTAAAATTAACAAACTTATTTTTGCAAATAAGGTATTTTATTGAATAATTACACTAACTGACAATTATGTTTAAGACCTCCTTCGGGATAATTGAATAGGTTTTTACTAAACATTTGTTCAGCCACATCTTGGAAATAGTGTATTATCATATTGAAAGGATCGTTAAAATTACGTCTTATATCGGCTGATATTACACCATATTATGGACTTACTATAACTAAGACAGTGCTCTAATTTAATCCACATTTAGGACTGGCCTACATATATTATTCAAATAAATCTAAAATATCTCTCGTATTAGAAACAGTGAAAGATCTTGTGGGTTGTTTTACTACAGCTATGTAACAGAAAATATTTATAAAAGTACACAATGGGACGGTCCCGGGTGTTCTGTAAACTCGACATCACTTAAAAACAAAGTGCTCTTTCAATTAACTATGTAGTATGTTTTACTAAGATGTTAGGGTGAAATTTATAATAGAATATTCAAATTTCATAACACATGCCTTTTTTAAATTTCGGAACACTTCCTTATAAAAATCCCGGAACCGCGTCTAGTTCAATATCATTATTTATAGATCGAATTTATATAAATTATAGTAATATGTTGTTAAAGTACATAATATATATATATATATTAATTATACATATATAAATATTTATAAACATTTAAAAAAACATAAAATTATGTTTGTTGAAATTTAGTAAGTGTATTTTTTGGGATTTGTATAATCAAAATTTACCGTGAGGTGATACGATACAAATGCGGTACTGATTTCTATAATTATTAAATTCATTTTCAACAATTTTTACATGCACGAATTTCTTTTATAATTATTATTTGCATACTGTTAAAATAGCAATTAAATTATTGTTGAGGGGAAAAACCCTCTTATAAATTAATTCGTTTAATCATAACTTATTTTACAGAATGGTCACCAAACAACACTATAAACATGTTTCAAAATATGTACATGACCAATGATTAGGCAGCATTTATTTTACCGCAACAGACAAGAATAATTAGAGAATTGTCAGAATTCTGATTCACAAAAGTATATCATTCTTACAGCACTGATAGTATAAAAGTTATTAAAATACTTTAAAATTTTCGTCTGATCAGTAGAAGCTTAAGAAACAGATAAATATAAAGTTTTTAAAAATATTATTAATAAAATATGTAAAACAAATATGCTTAAGAATATACTGTATAATATGTATTATATAAATAACAATATAGGTAAATATGTAAATAGATAAACAAACTAAGCATTATTTAAACTGTTGATGACTTTATTAAACCGAATGAGCGTAATAACTAACGAAATCAGAATGTAAAAAGACGCGGACTAAAACGAAGACAACTTCAGTTTCACTTCCAAAACTACAGTTCAACTTGCTACAATTCTAACAGATTAAGATAAAGCATGTAAATCAATCACATAAATGTGGAAGCACGTATTATAGTATATAGCTACAGAGTAATCAAACGTAAAAAATATCGTTAAATGGTTAAACAAATTCAGTATTAATTACACCGTTGGCAACTTTATATCAGAAGTATAAAATACGCTAGTCTACGCAGTACGTAATTATTCATAAGATATACAGAACTTGATACATCAGATTATCGTAAAGCATATATTTAAATACATATTCAATATATCGAAAACATAAATATGGAAACATTTATCATATACATATAAGTAATCAAATGTAAAATATCAATAAATACATTACAAAAACTAAGCATCAATTAACACATTTATAGCAGACGAAGTGTAAGAAGCGCGCTTGCGCAATAAAAAAATAATCATAAGATTGACGAAAACATAGTTTATTCCCCTCAAATCACTACCGGTTTAACTTAAGAAACGGAAGTTCAACTGACTAAATGATACAGTTTCGTACGTTTAAGCAATGATTGCGGAATATCTTCAGAATCATTGTTCTTCACAAAGTAGTTGAAGACTCTTCCTCTTGGAGACACGAGTGTGCCTGTTCGATCTTGAGCTATATATATGTATACTTTTTGAGCGTGAAAAATTATTCCCTTGACGAAATACCTTTGTCTTTGACAAAAATTTTTTCGCATGAACAACAGATTTTTTCGCTACACTAGCATTTCACCGATTTAACTGTGTGGCTTTTCTAAGAGATGCTTGGCGCATGTCATCTCTAATCGCGCATGTCCCCTGACGCCAATCACTGTGAATTCGAACTCTTAAAAGTACTAACATTAGTTATTTCACCAATTCATTGGGGTGACACGTCTGCGGAATGAATGAGCCGTTGCCAGATTCTAAGCATTGCTGTGACAATGTTACCCCCAGACTGCACTTGAGTAACAACTTTTGAAAATGATTTCGAAATGTTATCTTACAAATTTTGACAGCATCCAAGAATTTTGGAGATGGAATAACAAGACCATATTTTGCAAGGAAGGAGCATGATCATTGGATGTCGAAACCAAAGAATTCCAACACATTTGGCAACTGACACAGTGTTGCAGTTTTCGCTTTTCAGTCAATCTATGTATCAAGTAGCCAGCAATGGTAATTCTTCAGCTTTATTCAATGATGTGTCAGGTTTATCCTCATTCGCTTTTTCAGCAGCCTATACGGAATTTAAACAAGATATCTTTGGGTTAGGTTGGGTTGGGTCGGACGGGATCCCCGTCAGAGAAGCCAAAGCCCCTGCAGATAAAAGGCCACCGCCACGGGTTTCCTCCGTCCATATGGCCTCCACATATGGCCTCCCCATCCCGAACATTCGCAGCCGGCAAGGTGCGCCAGATACTCCTGACCCCAATGCTCCAAAGTCTCCTCCTCCTCCTCCTCGCAATGAGTACATGTAGGAGGCACCCCCGCGTCCATACGGGCTCGGTACGCCGCTAACACACGCCAAATTAACAAGAGACGAGTGCGCTCATGGGACGACATGGGGTCAACGACTGCCCTCCCTCCAAATAAGGGACCTGGGCGCTCTAAAAATCACCGGGCAGGTTCTTGCTACCCATCATCATTCCGCGGGACGATAGCAGATATAATATATATCAGATAACTCATGAATGCTACATATAATCATAAAAATAAATCAAGCAGAAATTTCATAAGAAATATTGTAAAATGTCAAAATGGAAACAATTTTTTCAATTGTACTAAGTATGATATCAAAGACATTTCAACACATTTCTCAGGGGCCTCCAGGAGTCAAGGACAACCCCAAAATCCAGGACTGTCCTCGCAGGTAGGATGGATATAAGCATTTCAGCCATTTTAGCTACCTTGCTAATTCAGACATAATATGGCTAAGGGATAATGGTAACAACCAAAGTTGTCTAAACTATAGGGTCGGTCGATGCTAAAGGGGTGGGTGTGTGGCTTTAATGATCAAACAATGGTGTTCAAAACATTAATATAAATAAATACCTGTTTATACTTATTTCATAACAAATATTATGTTTTTGTTAACATACATTTCATACAACAAATACCACTACTGAGAAGCATATTTTTTCCCGACGCTTATAACCCTTTACTTTTAATATAGGGTTTGCTACATGGAGGGGTGGTATTTTCCCCCCTGGAAAACCAAACTTCTTATCATATGATTAAGCTGAAATTTGGTATACAGATACCACCGAAAGACTTGTTTTACCGATTTTAATTTTCAGAAAATGTTATCGATTGATATAATTTTTATGACCTGATTACGTCATAAACTCCAGTTCGGAAAACTATTGTTCAATGCAACCGATTGACTTGATTCTTTTTGCATCGGATTCCAGATAACTAGATATATATTTGTTGATATATTTTTATAATTATACTACTTATGCAAATAAGTTATAAGTAGTATAAATGTTATTTAAGTATTATTTTAAATTGCTGGTTATTTTAATAAATGATTTTAATAATCAAGTTAAATGGATATAATTTACGATAAACTTATTTTTTCTATTCATGTTGCAAGTTTCAGCTCCTAATATCTTTGGCAAGTATGAAAACCCAGGGGGAGTATAAAATGGATCAATAATAACACTGTTTTTTCTGGTATATAAAAATACTCGAAATTATTTTTTAAATATTTTTTAGTTAGATAAAAGTATTTTACCCACTGAGTAAAAAAATCAGGGTCATACGTACGAAAAGTTAAGGTGGGGTGGGTGTGTGATTCTGAGTTAGTGTCAGCTGACGCTATAGTTTAGACTACATTGGTTATTACCACGACCCCTAAGTTAGCCACATGTGCCTTATATGTTATAGTGTAGCCATTTCATATTTCTAGTGTGGTAATTTAAATTTGGTTTAAATATATTTATCTTGCCTTTCGAATTTATTAAAAATAATAATACTATCAATTTTAAATATAAATTATGCAATTTTTGGAGTAATATTGATGCAACTTTTTACTATGAATATTATTTTATAAATTTATCCTGTTGACTAAACATATTACATTACCTTTGATGTAACTGCTTGAGTTACAAACTGAGTAATAATAACTACTTATAATAATAATTCTAGGCTATGTGTCCGCCTAGGTTATATATATATATACATAATAGCTAATATAAATATGAAAATACTGTTATATTATATTTATATTAATAATATTATTATTGTAAGTTATACCTAATGAATAAAATACTATGTTGTTTTTATGAGCTTAATATTTTAGGCGGACATATAACCTAGAAAAATATTATCAGCCTAAAATATTTAGCTCATAAAAACAACGTAGTATATATATATATATACAGTATTTTGATATTTATATTAGCCATTATGTATATATATAACCTAGAAGCATTTTTTCCGACTAGGCGGAGACAGCCTACAATTTATTTTTCCGACTAGGCGGACAAAATGCATTTTAGTCCATCGTATTAATTACGCCTGGTATTAGTTAATATCGCTTTATGAAATTTTCCGATAAATAATATTCGTGCATTAATAATACTCAACATTTTTGAAAATTGAGGGATAAATTTCCGACAAATTTTGACGTATATAGGGGATCATGTATCCCCCATGTATCACCTGCCTTTTAGTTTTATCTATTCAAATGAACAATTTATACATACGAGAATTTAGATATATTGATTCATTATTGAGACAAAATATTATTAATTAAATATTTATATGTATATTTTGTGTATATCATCATAGATTGATATATTACATTATCTATATCATGTAACTCACAATCAAATTTTTGTAAATGTAGTTTTTTTTTAAATATTTTAGTAACAGATAGAACCAACGATTTTCAAAATTTATTTTTATATAACATATATATGTCTTTAGTACCAAACAAAGCTAATTTGATACGTGTTCAATTTTTATCTAACAAAAAATATTTAGTAAATTTTATCTATTTTTTCAATATTTAAAAAACTTGTAAAAAACTACTATTTTATAAAATCTTTTTCCGGTAAACTTCGAATTGGACAGTGCATCCATTGAAACTTAGTTTACACTTGTTCATTTTTTTAAACTAAATGTTTTTTTTATAAACTAATTTATATTTGTATCTCTTCGATAATTATGTTTAATTTTAAATTGTATTTTGAATAAAATTATTATATGTTCTTGTACTAAATGAGTACACTATTAAGTAGTATAACAAAATATTATTGTAGCAAATATAAATAATTGATAAATATACATTCAATAGGAACAGCAAAATGTAATCACAGTATAGCTATGTATTCATTTAGTATAAATTGTAACGTTGATAGAGATTAAATGTAAAATATACCACTTTAGTTCCTCTTTTACTATTTTATTCCTTTTTCACTGTTAAATATGTGGTAAGTATTTGAGACCCATAATTTACTTTAATTTGCCTTTCTATATTTACCATTTGGAGTAAGAGTTTACATAATAAAAAAAGTTATCGACACATTTGAAATTCAAAATTATTAGGAAAATTATATTTAAATAAAAGTTTAAAACAAAATATTTACAAATTACTACTGAACAATTATAAATGGCTCAAATTGTAAATACATTTTATTAAACAAGGAATACTTATAATTACTAATACGTTAGCCAAAAACAAAGCAATAATGTCAAACTAAAATACTAAACTACAAAGAACAAATCAAAACTGAGCATATTTTGATGTAATTGTAACTCACTTCAAACTAAAATATGCACCAAAAAAGAATATAGGTAACTGTAGTTCTAAATTATAATCAATACCATAATATATTTAAGTATGCAAACTGCGCAACATAATATTACAAAATATTCATACTAATAACGTAAAGTAGAATTATTCAACAATTTTTTCCTCGCAAATTTTTTTCTAATAAAAAAAATTACCAAAGTTAGATGAAAGAAAATGGAGTTTGTTAAACTCTTGTGAATATGCAGTTGACTGATCAGAACGAAATGCTTTAGGAAAGGAAAGATATCCAAATATAATAAACATATGTATATCATTATGATTTTTTAACATACATGAATATAATTTCATAATAATACTTAAATATTAAACAAGAGTTACTAAATAATTTCTACAATTGAAATAATACAATAAGCAATGCATTCTATCTACAAATACTATTTGAAAATTATTATTTTTTATAAACAATGTACTTTACTTTTGTCTATTCCATGTTCTGGTATAGAATAAATGACACAATAATGTTGTCTGCATGATTCACGGTATAGACACAACAGAACAGTGTTGGGCAACGTAGCTGCACAATGTACAAACAGACGACCACACTCACAAACTGTCGTCAACATATTGTAGCCTTACTTCAGGTTTAAAGTCTCCGTGGGCTCTTCTGGAACAGGGCTGTGCGACATATCAGACACATCTGCAGCAGGATGAGATGGGATCGGTGTGTCATCGTACACCCCCTCGACACTCTCACCGTCATTTAAGATGCCGTAAGTAAAAATGCCGTCATTTACATTACCTGAAGAAAATATGTCCTTATGGCTGTCAACGTTGGAGGGTATTTGCTTGCCGCTGTCGACTTCCCAGAAGCTGCTCACAAGAACGTAACAAAGATGTAACACTAACACGCCACTTCCAATCATGTAGCATGTAACGTAAATTGTATACATGAATGTAACTCAACGTATAAGAATGCAGCAATAATGTGAGAGTACGATCGAATATGTACTGTAAACTATAGTTTGTATAAACATTTAAATATTATAATAAAATTATTATAGGCTATATTATGACAATATGGAGGGCAAAGGGTGTTCAAATGTTAAAGAATGATAAACTGCGTTTATTGTATTGCAAGGTCGTGATATTATGATTAATTACGTGACGCAAATCTTGTGTGATCAGTATTCACTTCCGCCTGTTCATTATATGCCTTCATGTAGGAATCATGAGTGAGAACATTATTGACGACACACATTTGAACACCCTTATTATTAATTAATTTTATAGAGTTCAAGGAATTTATCCGAAATATATATTGAAATAGTAAATACTGAATACTAGAAATACTGACATATAAAATTAAGAGATATCCATATGGACTATTCTGTATAAGTTTAGCTCAGAGACAAATAGCATTACGGACCCCATCAAACAATCTCACACAATTAAAGGGTGTGAAAATCAAATGAGAATCGATTTATTCCGTGAAAATGGCCAAAAAGCTTTTGTCATTGAATTATTTCTTGACATGAAAACTATGTCCGTGTCAATGTACAATAGGCCTCTTAACGCTTCTTCCGTGGAGGGGGTATACTATTTTTTTGTTCAACAAAAAATGTAACGTATGAATTTTATTTTTTTACTTAGTGGTTAGAATAGTTTCATCCAACTAAAAAAAAAAAAATTAGAATTTTCAAATGTTTTAACATTGTGTTATTATAGTACTATTTTACACAACCCCCTTGAGTTTTCTTAATTGCTGAGGATATTAGGAGCTGAAATTTTCAATATTAATAGAAAAAAAGTTTATAGTAAAATATATATTTATAATAAAATTATATATATATAAAATTATATATATATAAAATTATATTTATAATAAAATTTATTATTTAAATATTCAGAAATTTAAAATAATATTACTCAAATAGCATATATATACTACTTATATATTAATCATACAAGTAGTCAAATAATCAAAAATCTAGAATGTGGAATCACATGCAAAAAGAATCAAGTCAATTGGTTGCATTTGTTAAACGTCATAGCATATTATATAGTTGGTTTCATTGTTTTTATTCACTGGAACTAATGGCGTCATCAAGTAATAAAAATGATTATAATTGATTAATTGTTTTGAAAAGATAAACAGCTCAACAAGTCTGTCAAAGATAACTGTATTCAAAATTTAAGCTCAATCGGATGATATGAAGTTTACTTTTCCAATGGGAAGGGGGGGGGGTAAATTACTCTACGCCCCCCCACGGAGAAACCCTATAAAGTATGTTCAAGCGCGAAGGGTTAACGTTCAGGTTTTACGAAGGGTTTAAGAAGGGTTAATACGATTCACTTAAATACTTACTAGTTTATTATACAAAAAAATTTCAATACACTAAACACAACAATGCAACAAGCAGTATTTATAAAAACGTTTATTATAATTATTATTCCGTGAAAATGGTCAAAAAACTTTTGTTGTTTAGTGATTTCCTGAAATTTCAGGTCAAAATCCCCCACGGCCAAAAGTTTATTTATAAGAACGTCACATACACGCAACATTCTTTCATACAAGCAAATTATAAAAATAACTCACAATTTCATTATAATTTCAGTAATTACTTTAATAATTATTATTCTGTGAGCTTAGTTTCATATCAGTGAATGGTTCTGAAAATAACAGTTCTCAATTTCCAATTAAATTAGAAACAAAAAAATGATATTATAATATTAGCCATACTAACATACCCGTAGATCGCCTCTTTCTCAACTTGGGCTTCGATAGTGGTCGTATTATTAACAAAGTAGAGAAGCATCCCCATAGCCGTGACAAAAAGGAGAATTACAACAGAGCAGATAAGACCTGTTTCCAATCCTTTTCTTTCCACGGGAGTATATTTCTGCGATAAGGAAATAGTAGTATAAAACGTTGTAGAATTGTAATTCTTGTTATTTTCATTTATACGTTACACTTACTAATTGTTATCGACCAATCACAATAACGGAAAAATTACAGAATAACTATAATATAAACTTTATGAGTAGTATGGAATGTAGACTTCTAAGTCACCCCCACAAATGAAAAATATATTATGAATTTCGCCTTAAATTTTTTTTAAATTTTTTGGCCAATCAAATTCGAGTATCCGATTAATTTAAGGTCACATAGTTCAATTTTGTTAATTATAAATTGATCAAAGACAACTTATTGGTAGTAATAGTCCCGCAGCCCAAGAGGGTTGTTCACGGGAAGCTAAAACAAGCAGGGACCTATATAAAATGTTAGATACTATGAAGGAGACTTATAAAGT